>CABHPH010158436.1:472-25453 GCA_902168325.1 Peromyscus nudipes | reverse complement strand
TTCCCAGTTGAGTGTCCCTCTTCTCAGATGACCCTAGCATGTCTGAAGTTGACAAAAGTCTACCCAGCACAGGGGCCAGGGGCAGAGGCTGTCAGAAGCTGGAGAAGTGGGGACTGACTTGGGCCAGGCCAGAAGAGACTTCATTTGGACTACCAGGAAAGACAGGGAGGGGGAGGGGGCTGGGGTCGATGGGGCCAGGGCATGGCAGCAGGGTTCCTCTCCTAAGTGAAGGCCACTCCATAAAGGTGAAGGCTGGCGAGCAGAGGCAGAGTGCTGTGTTGGAGGTGGGTTCAGGGCACTGGACAGCAGCGAAGCTGAGCCGTGGTTTGAGCAGTTTCCTGGCTTTCTGCAGAGGAAAGGGGCATTGTCCACACATTCACACACACGAAGCCAAGCAGGTCTAGGGCTGAGCATGGCAGAGTCCTACCCCCATTCCTGTGAGATGCAGGGTCCTCTGGCTCCTCTGGTAAGCAAATGGTCCTGCAGAGCCCTTCTTAACACAGCCCTCAGCGCTAGGCCCGAGTCTCTGGCCCCTCACTTCTAAGGTGACATCCCCCAGGGTCTCGGACGCCTTGCCCTGGGTCCTTCACAGTGTTTCTCCCTTGAAATCTTTGGTCCACTGGTTCAGTATTGAAGTCTGCTTCTTTAGGTCCTGAGTGATATTGGGAGGAACAGAGAATTCCATTCTCTCCTAAGAGGGTCTATGCTCCTCTTGCACCAAGACCAACACAACCTGGGCAACGTTTGTCTCTGGAACCCAGAAGTGCTAGGAGCACAAAGGCCTTAAGAACCACAGGCATGGAAAGGGCAGATTTCAACCATTAACATGCACACCCCAACAGCACCTCCACCCATTCTCATCTTGCCCTTTTCATAATAAAGACCCTGCAAAGTTGCAATCAGTGCAAAAACACTCAGACACCAGCATCTGCTAAAGTCAGCCAAGCACTCTCACACCTGGCAACCACCCACACCCTCACACCTAAGAACCACCCACACCCTCACACCTAAGAACCACCTGCATCCTCACACCTGGGAACCACCTGAACCCTCACACCTGAGAACCACCCACACTCTCACACCTGGGAACCACCTGAACTCTCACACCTGGGAACCACCCACACCCTCACACCTGGGAACCATCCACACCCTCACACCTGGGAACCACCTGCTGTGCTCTTGTCCAAATGCTTCTGATCTTTGATCACACAATGGTTAACAGGAAAGTGAAGAATGGGGAGATGCCAAGGTGACCACAGAGAGGTACCAGGCTTGTCAGCGTGGAGAAAGGGAAGGCACAGAAGGTTATCTGTCACCTCTCAATGTCCCCTCTGTCACAGGCTACATTTTCAAGCCATCGCATAAGAGAACTGCATAAGCATCTTTCATTCAACAGGTCACTCATGCCAGTGTTTAAATCTCAGTCTGAGCACTAAGGACTTTTGAACTGGCCAACTCTCGGCTGTGAAGGCTGCAGTGTGGGAGCTCATAGCATCCTTCGCCTCTGCTCATCAGAAGCCTGGACAAAAATGGCTTCAGATACGACTAAATATTCCCCAAGTGGAAAACTCACCACTTTGAGAACTCCCGACTTAATCATCAGCAGAAACCCCACTTTTGATGAAATGTCAATGCATCCTGTGGGTTATGTTTCCCCGTGGCCACCCTCCTACAGGAATGCTGAATTCAGGGCTTGCCTGGTGTCTGCTGATCTGAAACTCCTAAAATGGCTCTGTCACACCTGCATAGATCCCAGGACCTACCTCTTCACCAAGCCCCATCCAACTGATCCTGTCTAGGCAGCTCAGCCCAAGCAGACAGCCACCATGTTCTCTTCCGGATAACAGATGTTTCCAGGACAGATTAACTAGTGTAGTTTCATGTTCTTGAATGAGTTTAATAGGTTTGAATCCAGAGCAGGGATGGGGAGGGAGCTGTGTGTTACACTTGCCCCTCCCTACTGCATATCTCTTGACTAATTTATTCATCCCACAAACAGGTATTGAGTTGTCACAGTGGCAGGCACAGTGCCAGAGCTAGGAACAGATCTATGGTACTGAAAGCTACGTCCATGCCCTTCCCAGTGGGTCAAGTGCAGACTCCCAGCTTTTACTGCGGAGGCTTGAGCTGCCACACCTGTGTGAATCTGTACACAGTTCTTGTAATCTCCTCAAGGCTCAATTTCTCATTTGTAAGACGGAAATAACGGTAACTCCCACGTCCACCAGAAGTGAGAATTAGGTGGTGGGAGATGTCAAAACCATTTTTGCATAGGGCCCGGCAGGTGATAAAGCAAGAATGAGCTCCTTTCCTTGAAGAGGTAGTCAATCCTATTATTCAAGGTATCATTCACGGGTAGGAGAAACAGACGGGTTTAACATGCACTTATAAAGTATGGTAGGTACCCTGAGAGGCAGATATATGGAACTCATTTGAGGAGAAGGAGATGAGGTCAGGTACTACCTAAGTTCACACCTGAAACTCAAGACTCATAAGGTGATGGAGAGAGTATTGTAGGCATGGAAAAGTATGTATCAAGGCCCAGAGACCAGAGTCACGGGGCATGGGAATGGAACTGAGCATGCCCGGGGGACCTGAAGCAGGATGCTGGATACATGAGCTGTATCCACACCAACCAATCGTGCAAACCCATTTAAGGCCTTCCAGCCTAACTCAAGGGGGGAGCCTTTGAGACTCTGCATCAAAAGAGGGGTGTGGTCAGGTTTGATTTGGAACTTCCCCCTGGATGGATAAGGGAGAAATGATTGGAGGCACAAAAATGGCCACTGCTGCTGTCTCCCAAAGAAAGGTGGCAGCTGCTTGTCCCACGGAGTCATAGCAGGAATGGGAAGCCTGGGTAGAGCAACAGGCTGTGGATGGCACAGTCCCAGGTAAGAACAGAGAACAGCAAACACCTGGAGAAGGAGCGACGGAGTGGGTAGGGAAATGGATTGTGGGAAGATCACGTGAGCTTCTGAAGGGCTTCCCACAAATTCTTATAGCATTCCATGTGCGTGTTGGGGTGGGGGGGTAGTATCTATGCACTCCAAAATTGAATTAAACTCCAGGCAGCACCAGGAAATGGGCCAAAAACAAAACAGAAAATGTCCTTCCCCTTCCAGTGCATCCCCATAGGCAGCCATGGGGCGGGACTGTGGATATGCAGTGGGTGGAGCTACGAATATGATGGTGGATGTCACAACAGAACAACACATGTCAGGGGTCCCTGGGGCTGACTTCTGTGGAGAAGATAAGGAAATTAGGTCCAGAAAGGGGAGCTAAGAGGGACCCAGTGAAAGACTCCACAGTCCGGCAGCAGGCAATGATGGATGAACGAGGCCAGGTGCCTTACCCTTGCAAGTAAGGTATTTTGCATGTGTGTTGAGGTTACCGGATGGACAGAGCACAGTAGGCACCCCACAGAGCAGAACATCAACTTGAAACTGAAAATAGGTGGTTTGGGGACAACTATAAGAAAGACCAAAATTTTTTTAAACATTAATTTTTAATGACCCAACTCATTCTCATAAAAGATTCAAACACTAAAGATAAGATGAAAATCACTGGGTTCCAGCCTGGGTTCTGGGCCTTTCTTCCTCTCTTCCTAAAGGAGAGTTCTCTTTAGGCTCCCGGGCAAGCTCCAGCGCCTCCTGCTTGTTGCACGCACATATGTGTGGGCCTGAAGGAGGGATGTATTTTTTCCTAAGAGTTTTATTTTCTTGCTGTTTGCCTAGGTGCATGAATGGGCGCCTTCAGCCTGCAGTTTTTCATTCCGCAAACCCTGAATTCGTAGGGATCCCCCTCAATATCCCCAGCACAGCATAGGATTGTGTATTATCCTGTGGTTCTTTGGCCATTCCCCTATCATGAACACTTAGGAAAATGGGTAGGAAGTCAAGATCAAAAACAGAAGGAGTTGGGGCTGGAAAGATGGCTCAGTGGTTGAGACTACTTGCTTCTCTTGCATAGGACCCAGATTTGGTTCCCAGTACCCATATCAGGCAGCTCACAACCATTTGTAATCCAGTTCCAGGGAATCTAGTGCCCTCTTCTGGCTTCTTCTGGCATGAGGCACTTACATGGTGCATAAACATACATGCTGGGACTCTAGAATCTAGATAACCCTACAGGCAAGTCTCCAGCCCCAACAGTAAGGACCACATTTTGGAGATCAATGAAACTGGCAGGTTAGTGGGTAGAATGCTTGCCTGGTGCTCATAGAGCCCTGGGTTCAATCCCCAGCATTACATAAACCAGCCAAAGCAGCACATGCCTATAATTCCAGCACTTGAGAAGTGAAGGCAAGAGGATCAGAAATCCAAGTTTATCCTCAGCTACATAGTGAGTTCAAGGCCAGCCTGGACTATCTATATAAGATGAGATGAGATGGGAAGATAAGATCAAGTGTGTGTGTGTGTGTGTGTGTGTGTGTGTGTGTGTGTGTGTGTATGTGTGTGTGTGTGTGTGTGTGTATGTATTTCACATGTGAAAGCAGAGAGGTTGCAAGTGGGTGAGAGGAGCCCCCAATTTCTAACAGTATTCCCCAGGCCATGGCTGCCAGGCTTCCCTGCTCACCCCACCCACAAGCACACATCCTATTCTTGCCTCTTTGAAAGCCACACTCCAGACCACACCTGAATTTGGATGGCTCATCCCAGGCTACATTCCATAAAGCAAGCACTAGGTCGGAAGGCAAAAAACCAGTGTAAAGCCAGGAAGGATGCCGGCTGGGGTCAGCAGCTGGGCTCTGGGCTGACAGACAGCATGGTCAGCACATTGTCACCCTTTATTCTTAGCAGTTCTCTGGATCCACTGACTTCTTCCTCCAAATGTACATCGTGTCTGAATCTTGTATGTAGCCCCTAAATCCAGAAAAGATCCCAGAAACAGTTTATGTGCCGCTTCCCCCCCCCCCACTATAAATCACTGCCACCTCTCCAGGGTAGTGAGGGGGTGTGGCGGGTGAGCAAGCGTCTCTTGGAGTCCAGGGCCAAGCCCTGGGTTCCATCCCTTCACCTCTCTAATGAGGGAACAGGCCCAGCAGAAGAGGAATGTGCCCAGTTCCCAAACTGCATGGAAATGCAAGCTTGAGTCTCACCGCAAAGCAAAATAGATTAACTC
Source organism: Peromyscus nudipes (assembly GCA_902168325.1). Classification (NCBI taxonomy): domain Eukaryota; kingdom Metazoa; phylum Chordata; class Mammalia; order Rodentia; family Cricetidae; genus Peromyscus; species Peromyscus nudipes. The sequence continues at coordinate 20,332 of CABHPH010158436.1, read as the reverse complement.
CTCCTGGATTCCTGCATGATCCTTTCCAGCAAAATACAGCTGTAAAGCCGCAGGCAAATCTTTCCTAAGTGGAATCACTCATGGCTTTGGCCTTTGATGGGAATTATTTGCGCAGACTCTGTCTGGGACGACCCTGAGGCTCAGCATCACAGACCCCCACGATGATGGGGAAACGCATCTCGCCCCCACTAAAAGCAGCACAAGGTCCCCTGTTGCCCATGTGCCGCCAGGTCAGACCGTGGGGGCGGCTGCCCATTTCTGCCCCAGCTTCCACCCCCCATTCCCCACTCCCACCCCCCAACCCCCCATCCCCGCTGCTCTCGCACTTCTGGGAATGCCTTTGAAGTCTGAAACCCTTTCTTCCCTCTCCTGGGCCTAGTTGGATTGCAGCGCCCTACTTCCAGCTGGTGGGATCAGCCTGGTTGGAGTCCCACCCAGGCCTGCAGCTGAAAACGGTGCCACTTGCTCTTGTGCACAGCGCCCCCTGCGGGCGGACCCCGGACCCCTTCCCTGAACAGCCCTGGTCCATCCTTCTGAAGCAGAGGTGAAGCCCACCCCCACAGCCGCAGATCTCGAGAACACAGGGAACAAGAGGGTTGGGAACCAAATAAAACTGGGCGCCTTGGAGCCTAGGGTGTCTGGGACACGTTCATCACCTCTGTGAGCAAAGATAAAGGGCATCCCAAACACCCCTCAAGCTGCTGTCAGGACCACATATCAGCGGCAACCATTCATTCCTTCAGGCTGCCAATCTCTCCAGGTCTCTGCCTCTACTTCCCCTTAGTCCATTGCCCAGCATCCTTCCCCTACACCTGACACATGTAATCACAAAAATTCAGCTAAATTTCAAAGATAACCCCCACCAGCTCTACCCCCCACAGTCTGTACGCTACCTTCTACTTTGTAAGGTGACAGGTGGCAATCAGCACAGACAGAAAAGCCAAACCTGCTCCTGAGAGAGCACCAACCTGACTGCAAGTCAGCTCAGACAAACTGGAGAATGTGTGACCTCGGTTGGACATCCCATTTGACACTCTCAAGGCCATTTCCTCCTTTTAAGAAAGGAGAGGATCTATGTAGACTCAGCACTTCTCTACTGTCTCCCAAATCACAACACAGCACAGCCAATACATTGCCTCTCTCAGCTTCCCAAGATGGCACATGCACATCCTTCCCACCCAGCCTTCCATTTGGAGTTAGCCAGGATCGTCACCAGATGGCCTCAGAAGTGGGGAAGCACCAAGGATCTCTTGGGAACACCTTTGTCCTCTGTCCTCTCTCATCTTCCAAATCTCTCTGCACCCTGCCTAAAAAAAAAAAAAACTGTCCACACTCTTACCGGAGCGGCTGTCCTGAAGACAGTCAGTCCTCTGCTTCAAAACCTTCAGTGCGTCCTCAGAACCTTTGGGGTGGAGGGAACAATTTGAGCCCAACAGAGATGGCTCTGGAAGTGTGCTGCCTTCAACTTTACACTTTGTACATCCTCCTTGGCTAAGGACACCCCCCCCCTTTACGGAGTGAGCATGCTGTCACTGACTAACATCTGCTCCCATGACCCTCCCCCAGCCCAGCAAGCTGCAGTTTCTGTGCCTCCAAGCCCCCAGTGCTCACTTCTGCTGCTTACCCTAACTGCATTATATTAAAATGTAATTTGATGTTTTGTTGTTCCAATTAGTTGTCTGTCTTCCCTCTCTAAGTTGTGAACTCCTCAAGGGCTGTCTTATTCATCTCCAAATAACCTAGATGGCTCCTGGGATCTCCCAGCCCACTTAACTCTAGTTAAGATGAGCTTTGTGGCAGACACAGCTAATTGACTACCCAATAGCTATTTTCCAAGTCTTCCTTAATGATTCACCTCCGATTTTATATGGAAGCAATATGCCCAACGAAAGTAATCTTCTTCCCAGACTCTCTTGCAGCTAAGTATGGTCACGTGACCTACACCTGACAAAGTCACTGGCATTCCTAGGAAACTTTATGAAGGAAGACGGATTCATTCACCTGGTCTGTTTCCCTCCTCTTCCTTTTTCTGAAATACAGGCAAGAAAGCTGGAGAGATAGCAGCCATTATGCAAGGAGAACAGAAACCACATGCACCTCACGTCGTACAGCAACTTAACCTTCACTCTGTGTCTTGGTTTCCTGTCTGCACCCTCACCACCTGTTGAGGAGTTGCTTAAGAGAAGACTCCTGGAATCTGGGTGACACCTCTGAGACACTATACCATCCCCTTGACAGTTTAAACCACTCTTCAGAGTTTTTCTGTCACTTGTAGCCATGATACAAACACTGCTTCCTCATCCAAGAGCTGTTCAAAGTTCTCCCTTGTCAAGATGTCTGAAAGTCCCCACCGAGCTCTTATTCTGTGTGTGTGTGTGTGTGTGTGTGTGTGTGTGTGTGTGTGTGTGTGTGCATGTGTGTGTATGTGTGTGCTTGTGTGTGTACATGTGTGTGTATGTGTGTGAGCATGTGTGTGTGTGTGTGTGTATGTGTGTGTGTGTGTGTGTGTGTGTGTTTGTATCTCAGTTGGTTTGTTCCTCAGAAACCCTTTATCTTGTTTTAGGAGACAGGATCCCACAATAGGACTGGGGGCTCACCACCCAGCTTTATATGCCCATGCTAAGGTTCAAACTCAGATCCTCAGGCTCGCACAGCCAGCCCTTTACCAGCTGAGCGCTCTCCCTTGCCCTGACCTTATATGCTAATGATCTGCGGTCCCATTTGGATCCCATTTGTTTTCAGAGGACTAGTCCACTGTCATAATTTTACACTTGTAGATTTTAGTACTTTTACTTATGTCTATGTGTGTGATCTGTGTGGGGGCGTGTGCATGTGAGTGCAAGTGTCTGTGGAGACCAGATGTGTCCGATCTCCCTGGAACTGGAGTTACAAGTAGTTGTGAGCCATCTAACATGATGGGAACTGAACTTGGGCCCTCTGGAAGAGCAGGCAGTATGTGCTCTTAGCTTTGAGCCATCTCTCCAGCATCCCCTTCCCCGACCCCTTCACAATTTTCTAGAAAGCATTGCAAAGGAAGTAAGTTAACTAAAACACTTGGCCATCAGAACATAAACAAAGGCAAGCTACCTTGCAGTATTTCATGGCGCTCCAGACTCAGGGAGGTGTGAGCTCACTCTCAGATCCTTGGTGGTAGTCTGGTCTCACCACCCACCCCAGAGACTGGATTCTGACCTAGGAGTCCACATGGCCCCCAGCTTCACCCCACCCTGTTGCCTCCTTCCCTCTAGTATGGTTTGCATCTTCGATGGCCCCTGAAGTTCCAATGTTGAGAGCTTGCTCCTCAGTGGGACAGTGTTTGGAGGTGAAGCCTTTGGGAAGAGGCTGTATCATGAGAGCCCTGAGTTTGTGGAGCGACTGAGTTATGGATCCATCGCTTAATGGGTTTGTAGGGAGGGCCTCTTATAAAAGGGTTCTCTTCCTCTCTCCCCATCCCTCCTTCTTTACTGGTCACCCTGTGGTGAACCGCTTTCCTCCACCACACAATTCTGCTCTGATATTCTGACTCACCACAGGCTAAAATTAACCTGGCAAAGTGACCGTGAACCCAAACCTCTGAACCATAAACCCGTCCCTGCCCACTTCTCATGGTCTGTTTTGGTTTGCCAGTGTCCTGTCACAGCAATGGAAAGCTAACAGATCTTTCCTCCTGATCTTCTCTCCCAAGTCCTAAAGGAACACAGTCCAAAATCTTCTCATGTCCTCATATTCAGCCTCTTAACCACTACACCTGGTCTTCATCTCCTAGACACACCCTCTCATTTCCCATTCTGTTTCAGAAATTCTCAAGAGGAATTCTGTTTGTCAAGGTCAAATTTGGTTTTTTTTTTCTTTTTCTTTTTCATGCTCCCCACATTTTCTACCACGTTCCATGAAGGTGGACTGTATGGGCTGAGCTGGAAGGAAACGGAGTCACCACTCTGTGTCAGGCCCCTTCTTTGTGAGGCTGAATGGAAGGACAGGTTGATACTGGGCCGGCCGTATATGCCATGAAATGTCCCATGGCAAGTCACATGCAGTCTGGAAGCTCAGGTGTTCCCATGAAGAGTTCAGGCTAGAGGTGGAGAGGATTGAAATGCTCATCTTTTTTTCTTTTCTTTTTAGAAAAACTAAGAATGTTTTGGATTCACTTTATAAACTAGGAGATACTTTTGCACAGCTAGCTCTGTGACTGCCTTGATTGCAAGCTTGGAAAATGGTACTATGAGTCTTTTCAAAACACCAACTTTAGGGTGTTTTCAAATGACCTATACTGTATGATCTCTTTCCCTCTCTTCACTGTATTGCTTTGCTTCACCATTTGCTCACGTTCTAACTTCTGATGACTAGTGACTAGCTCATTAATTATCAGGCTCTCTTTATTTCTAATACAGTACTTAGTGCTACCAGCTTCCCTACAAACACTGTAGCATCGTGGCTGCAGCATCACCTTTGGATACGTATTAGTCTGTCCTTGGGCTGGGGATACAGCACAGTCAGCAAGGCACCGAGTGCTTACCTGGTATCCATGAAGCCCTGGGTTCAACCCCCAGCGCTATGTAAGCAAGCTGCGGTGGCACATGTCGCTTAGTAGTTCAAGGTCATCTTCACCTATATAGCAAATTCAAGACCAACTTGGGCTACATAAGACTCTGTCTCAAAAAAAAATCTATTTATTAATATTTACTTCTAAATGTCATCTTATTTCTATTATAACTTCTTTAAACCACAAGTTGTGGAGAACTGTTTCTTTGTCTAACTACCAAAATAAGACATGGGGTGATTTCTCATCATTGAAGCTATCGGCTTTAAATCTAGTGGGATTATGATCTGATATGCGGCCCAATCATAAAAATCTTTTGAAAATTGTCGAGGCCTGTCTCATGATCAATTTCCATAACTGTTTCATGGGGGTATGCTTGCAAAGAATGTGTGTCTGTTAGTCTGAACTTCTTCTTTGTATTATTCAAATGTTATATATCCTTGCTGTTTATGTAACTATATGACTCAGTTAACAGGATATAAAAACTTATTTTGATCATTAATTTGTTGATTTAATTTTAAGATCCCATCTATTTTTACTTTTTATTTTGTTTGAGACAGCATCTCATTCTAGGCTAGCATAGAACTCACTATGTATCTCAGACTAGCTTTGAACTCATGGCAGTCCCCCTGCCTCAGCATACTGAGAACTGAGATTGTTAGCCACCGTGCCCAGCTTTGTTTCCTGTTTTAAGCTACTTTTTAAAGTTCCTATCAGTTTAGAATTGTTGGATCTGTCTTATGGTTTCCTGGAGGCTTCAGTGTTAAACACTTGCCTGCCAGATGGTTGACTTTTGTGAGATGTCAGATCAATAGGGCTCTAGCTTCATTCGCAGCTCAACCCATTGAGGCATTCATAACTGAAGGTGTTATGAGTAGGTGTGACCTGCTTGGAGGAAGTAAGGCAGTCTCTGGATTTTGAAGGATGTATCTCCAGAGCTTCCCCTCCATCATGAGGTGAACACCTCATGCCCACCACATCCCCACCATGGTGCTCTGCTTCATCAAAACCCAGAACAGTGGAACCAAGTGACCAGGTACCAAAACTGCTGGAGTAAGACGAACCTTTATCCCTTGAAATGTTTCTGTAAGGTATGTGAATTATAACAACACCAGCCTATCACTACACACCTACATGATGGCGAAGTCCTACAGTGCTGACACCATCAAATGCTGACAAGGCAGTGGAGGGATGGGAACTCTCACTCACGCCTGGTACAAATGAACACTAAAGGATACAGCAACTTGGCAAGACAGTGTAGTCTTTTCTGATAAAAACTGATAAATTCTTAACCATGTGATCCATTATCCTACTCCTTGCTTAGTCAAGTGAGTACAATCTTATTTCCACTGAAAACACAGATGTGCATAGCAGGCCAAACTCTTAAATACAACCAGGATGCATTTCAACAGGAGGATAAACAAATAAACAGGCATATCAGACAGAGGCTATAACTCAGTATCACAAAAATAAACGTATTAGGTCATAAAAAGATATGGAGGAACCTTCAACATATATTATTAAGTAGAAGAAGGCAGTCTGAAAAGCCTACATAGTGTATGGTTCCAACAGCTCAGCCCATGATGAACCCAATGTATGATGGTGGTCTCAAAAGACTGGAGTGGATCTGAAAAGTCTTATCTCTTAGTGATTCTCCGCTGGTCTGATGCCTTAGAGAAGTACAATGTGTATTTGTAATAATGTTGGTACAAGCAAACCTGTTGCTATAAGTCATATAGACAGCTGTGTGCAATATGTAATGCCTGCTACTGATAATAACTATGTCACTGATTTACGTAATTACCACACTCCACATTTTGTTATTAGGGTATTACTTCTACTAGAGTGTTCTGTCTGGTAGCATCTTGTGTTTCTCTATCAGCAGTCTCCCTCTGGTCTTGTTTACCACGTCTCTCGATGGCATCAAGGAAACCATGTTACGTAATTGATCTCCCCCATCTAGGTTTGTGCAAGGACTCCCCATGGTATTTGCACAAAGGCAATGCCTACCACTGCATTTCTCAGAACTCATTGGTTGTTAAGCAATGTACAATTCAATTTAACATTCTGGAAGAGGTGAAACTATAGGGACAGTTAAAAGGTCAGCAGTTGCCAGGGGTCCATGTGTAGATAGAAAATGATTCGGGGGTGGGGGCAGTAAAACACCCAAACATGAGCAACAGTGGATGGGTGGACCGTGCCATCACATCTGTCAAAAACATAAAATGTGCAGCAACTTGGATGTAAGCTGTGCACTCACTTCAGTTGACAATGACATTGATAGTGTAGGTTCGTGGATGGTGATGGAGGAACTTGGTGGCAGGGATGCTGGTAGTGGGGGAGGCTGTACACTGGGGATATGGAAAAGCTGAGAACTCTGCTTTCTGGTCAGTTTCCCATAACACTAAATCTGCTCTAAAAATAATCTATTCTTTAAAAAGAAAAAGAAGAAATTGATGTGCCCCATTGACTTGCAAACAACTCAGAAATCCCTATGGAAGGCAGAGGGCCTATGGGCATCATAGGAGGGATCTTCTTGCTCATACCTATAGGGATGCTGGACTAAAACTCCAACTTCTGAATCTAACTGAAATGAAGACAAAGCTTCCAGTTCAAAACCTGAGTCTTTATAGAGAAATAGTGGTACCCTGAAGCCTGGAACAGGAACATTTAGGGGGGTAAGTTGGAACTTTGGCCATTAGATGCCCTGAATCATCAAGTCTAGAAGGAAGTCCCTCTTCTATGTGAAAAATAAGCAGTGTCCTCATACCTGAGTCAGGTACCTCCAAAATGATGTTTGACCCCCTCAAGGTCTTCCTTCACCATGACTTGTTATCTTGTGCCAAGAGCCAGGGTTAGGATCTAGTTTGAGCAGTTCATCCAAGTCCATCATCTAGAAAACAGCAGCTTATACCCAAAGGGACAGCATCACAGGCTGGGGAGCACCACAAGAGCCACAAGGCAGTGGACACTGGATCTTGAGAGTTTAGGCTTAGTATGGTTGGCAAAAATGAGGTTGATGGTATCTTGTATATATTGATGGGGAAGCATGGCATAAGCTCAGAGTCAGAGATGGGAAGGGCTTTGGAGCTGGGTTGTTACTGAGGGCCTCCTCCAGCCCACAGCTAATGAATGCCTGCAAACTGGGCAGTGGAGATGCTGGAATATGTTTGCTGTAATTCTGAGGAAGGGGGAAATGCAAGAGTGGGTATGATGTATGAAAGCCTGGAGCTCATTTTGTTCCTTCTGGGAGTGAAAGTTTTCAGGAAGAAATGGCACCTTCCACTGAACCTTCTGTGACGAGAGCTTCTATGAATGTGGAGAGGGTAGGTCCAGAGCCTAAGTATGATTTATCCAGGCTATCGTTAGTCCCCTAAATAGTTTTCTTGCCCGCTTCTGTGTCAGACCTAACACCCTGGAACTAGTAGATCAAAACTTTTTGGAAGGTAGTAAATTAACAAGACCTTAGTTTCTATCAACCAAAGAGCTGAGAATGGCATCCCGTAGCATCGAGACCTAAGCAGAGGCATCTGTGCTTTGTTTTAACCCAACTGCTCGTGTTTCCACCAACGCATTTGAGACTGGCCTTGATCAACAACTGTCTTTGTTCTGCTACAATAAAACCTTCAGCAAACCATTACCACATGGCAGCAGGGAACATGGGTCATCTAAGTCTTTGTTCCTGGGTCCTGGTTACTCACATTTGTCTCCAGAATGAACTCTTATCACACCCTTTGAGAGGAGAGTTGTGTTTGTGCATTGACATCTCAAAGTGACTAGAGCCCACCTGCCATAGAAAATCTTGCTTCGAACGAAAGAGCTGCCATCTTCCCCAGCTGGGTTGGCTTTCAAGTGTCAGCCATGCTCAGACCTGTGAATTGCCGACATTCTCTCATAAAAGGAGGTGGGTGCAAGTTTACTGGACTCTAAGTTGAGTATCCAGCCACTACTTCAAGCCATTTGTGTCCCATTCTGCCCTGAAAACCTGGAGTCTTGGGGAGGTGGTAGGATATATAGGCTGAGGGAGATTATTGGAAGGGAGCTATATGCAGCTATGGGGGAGCTGTAGTCCATGTTGGGTGAAGCTTTGGGTTTTTTTGGGGGGGGGGGCGAAGAGCAGTTCAAGACAGGGTTTCTCTGTAGAGCCCTGACTATCCTAGAACTCACTTTGTAGACCAGACTGGCCCTGACTTGCCTCCTGAGTGCTGGGATTAAAGGTGTGCGCCACCACCACCTGGCTTGGGTGAAGACTTTTTCGTGTGGCTTCCTAGGGTCACCCATGCTCTGTAATAAGCCCAATAAGTTCATTGGTTCCCCAGGGGTAACTTTGGTTTGTCACTGGGACTTTAGAAGGAGGAAGTACAAGCTGTTTACATCTCCCCAGGGAGATTATTCATAACATCACCCACTATGAAGCAATAAACATAGCCTGGAAAGAAGGGCCTTCTGAAGCTCAGCGGTGGTCACTGTTCTCTATGAGACGGAATGGAAAGTAGCAGATGCTGCCAGTGACCTGGGGCCCCCAGGATCCTAACTGGGGATGATGGGAATCCCAGAAAGATTGGACAACATTGAATCAGCAGCAGTGAGACAGATGTAATTACTACAATAGGCAGTGGGGCTGGAACCGCAATCAGGCTGCCTGACCTGCAGGGAGCTCGGTGATTGCCAACTGGCCATGCTGTTCTGAGGGGGCACAACTGACAGTTGACTAGTTTGATTTCACTTACACAACTTCCTCTAATAAACCCATTGCGAGCTAACTGAAGCTGGTGTCAGCTGCTGTAAGGGAAAAATAACAATTCCACATCCGACTTCCAACACTGGGTGAACGCACAGATCTGGGGCCCATGTTTGAAGAAGAAGCCGGACTCCCTGGGATGAGACCCCATGAAGCCATCCCAAGTAGACATGATCAACCACTTTCCTTCATAAGAGTTGTCATGGTCATGGTGCCTTTTCACGGCAGCAGAACACCATGAACTAAGACAAGTGCGATCCATGTTTGGGGCTGTCATCAGTTTCCTATCTGGGATGAGTAGATGTTTTTCCACACCTCCCTAGAAATAGTGTCACAATCCTGCAGCATCAATGTGAAACAGAACACAGTTGACTAGAAAGAGGGAGCCAGAGGCCCTAATCCTGGTTCTTCTCTAGTCAACCAGCCACATGAACCTGGGAAAGCCCCAAGCCTCACGCCATCCAGGCTACTTAGTGTGAGGTCAGCAGATAATGTGTGTGTGTGTGTGTGTCACATATATGTGGCTGGGTGCTCTTTTGAGAATTCCTTCCCAGAAGAGATACAAACAACATCTAAGCCCTCTTTATAAGGTTCCAACAACAACCCAAAATTCAATTCCACCAAAAATTACCCTATAGCAACAATGGATTGATTAGCCTTGCTTATAAAGCATGGATGAGGAGTTACAGATACTAGCATGGGTGATCCTCAAGCAGAAGTACTGGAAGGTTTGCACACACATGAATGATGACTCCCCAGTGGCCACATATATGGAGTCCTCTTCTGGGTGCCTTCCCCAGCCTGGATACACCAGTGCTTCCTGAGATTCCCAGGGCCAAGTGCAACTAATGCAGCGTTGCATGGACATGATGAGGAGGAGTGGCTGGAATCTCAAGGGCTGCTCTAATGTCTTTCTTCTCCCTCCTGTGAAGGTACGTCACAGTCAACAAGCCCAGCTGTGGTGCCTTTTGTAAGCAGGTACACTGACCCAGTGAAAAGACAGGATCTCTCACTGACTGGGAACTCACTAAGTAGACTGGGTATCCATCAAACCCTAGGGATCCACCTCCCACTGTCCAGGTGCTGCAGTTAGAGTGCACCACCATGCCCTGCTTTTTCCGTGGGTTCTGGCAGTCAGACTCAGGTCCTCATGCTTACAAGGTAAGCACTTTTACCAGCTGAGCCATCCCTGTAACCCTCACCAGGCCTCTTTTCACACTCTGGATGCAGACTTACAAAGATCAGGGCTCTTACCCAGGGCCTCAGCCTTTCTCAGTAGAAGACTCGGGCTGTTCTGCTGTGGACATGCAATGTCCCCGCAGGCTCCAGTACTGGGAGTTTGGTGGCCAGAGGATGGCCTTTGGGGAACTGACTGAATCTTGAGAGCTAACTTCACTAATGGCTTTTCTCTTTTTATAAACATGTGCTCTGTTTTATGTGTGCGAGGGTTTGTCTCTAAGTATCTATGTGCACCACGTCCATGTAGTACCCACAGAGGTCACAAGAGGGTGTTGAATCTCCTAGAACTGGAGTTACACATGGTTTTGGTGCTGGGAACCAAATTTGGGTCCTCTGCAAGAGCAGCCAGTCCTTTTAATTGCTGAGCCATTCTCCAACCCTTGATGGACTATCTCTTGATGTCGTCATGTTATGATGCTGTTATTGGGAGGCAGCAAACTGTAGGAGGGTAGAGTCTGGATAGAGGAAAGAGGCCTCTGGGGTGTGCCCCGTAAAGATGTATCATCCCCGATTCCTCCTTTCTCGGCCTCCTGGCTTCCAGGAGGCAATCAAGTCTATTGGTGAGTTTTCCCCCCTATTTCTCCCCTCCTCCGCCCTCCCCTCCCATTCTTTCTTTCTTTACTGAGTGCTAGGGATCAAACCCAGGGCCTCACACATGCTAAGCACATGTCCCCCCACTAAGCTACCCTACCTCCAACTGCCTTTCTTTCTTCCAGTTTCTGCCTTCAACCACCTCTTGTGTAGTGTATAGATGCCTTCAGTCACACACACACACACACACACACACACACACACACACACACACAGTGGCCTTGCTGTGATGTTGTTTGGCAGGCTGGAGGGGCACTGGGAGGAGCAGAGGAAACCTACACAGCCCAGTGAGCAGCCATTGAGAGCTCTCAGAGCTTAGTTCAGATCCAATATCATCAAAGGCAGGCCAGAGCCTGGTCAGCCTAGGAGTGCAGCCTGACAGATGTCTGCTGCCTGGGGAAGCTCGTGCATCAGCCACTTTCTCCTCAGACTTTTGGCAGACCTCGTACCATTTCTTCATATTAATAATGAAAAAAGAAAAGCCCTCAATGAATGTGCAGTGAAATGAATCCGCAATTAATTTTAAATAAGCTTCGAATCCCACTGTGGTACCCTCCCTTGGTATTTTAATGGGACATGGTTTCACTAGATATGCACACCATAAAGATCCTGAAACGCAAGATAGACAAAATCCTCTTAGGCATGCTAAAGGGTAATTTGGTTTTTCTCAAAGCTACATTTTTTTTTCCAAAAAAAAAAAAAAAATACAGGATAGAAATAAGCCAGATTTTAAGGAAATATTAACTGCTAACCCATAAACTATTCCAAAAAGCAACCTTCCTACTTAAAAATCTAGCATATGGTTTTTGGAGCTTAACCTCCTATTGTATTTTCATTTTTTATATGTCTCTCTTAAGCCAAGAACTCGAAATTCTTATCAAAGGGGACTTAGGGAGGCCTTCTCTCATGGGTCTGAAATTGACAAAATCTTCAGGCCACAGAATGTGTGTGTGTGTGTGTGTGTGTGTGTGTGTGTGTGTGTATGGTTGCATTGTTATTTGCTTGTGTGTGTGTATGTGGTTGTGTGTGTAGTTATGTGTGTGGTTATGCAGTTGTTTGTATACAGTTGTATGAGTGTGTGGTTGTGTATGTGTGTAGTGTGTGTATGTGTATGGGGTATATTTTGTGGGGTGTGTCTATCTGTCTGTCTGTCTGTCTGTCTGTTCTGGTTCTAGCTGGCTGCAGGTCTCTGGCCTGCCTGGGAGCTCTATGCTCTCAGGAGGAGCTGCTGTCCAAATCCACAGGGGACCTTTCTCTCTCCCACCTCCAGGACACTCTCCAGTTCCATGTTCCCCAGCCCTGCCTCCCTCTGTCTAACCACCCCCCCTGCCCTGTTCCTCCCCCTCTGATCCCAGGCCAAAATTTGGCTCCAATAATAACAAAGAGGCCCAGAAGATGAAAAGCTGGAATCCTTTCCTTTCCAGCCGAAACCAGGTGTGATGCTGGCGGGGAGAGGGCCCAAGCTTGGCAGAGCCAGACGAAGGCATGTGTAAGCAATAACCCGAAAATGAGCCCCACGTGGGGCCAGATGCCCGCACCTTTCACTTAGTTTGCTATAAATGAGTTTCCTGGGGCAAAATAATTTCTTCCTTCAAAGAAAACCATAGTCAGATGCCAAAGAAGAGAAGGGAGGGCTGGGAAGAGGAGGAGAGAAAGGTTCTGGGGGAGGAACCTAGTGGTCCAGCTTCCAAGGCTCCACAGAGCTCAGCAGGCCCAGTAGGAATCCTCTGGCTTACACACTGATTCTCTACTGTCTGCAGTGGTGATCAAGGTCCAGAAGCTTCACCCAGCCTGTTGGCTGGTGGCACGTTCCTCGGTAGGGACACAAGGATGGTGTGCTGGTTTCTTGAGGGTCAAGAACACAAGGCCTGGGAGGCTGAACGTCCCAGGTCCCTGGGGACTGGAAGGCTTCCCAGGGCTGCATCTTGTCACCAGGGAAGGCCTGAGGTTGGGGTGAAAACCTCAAACAGAATTACAAGGCGGCCCCCACCAGCTTCTTAGTACTTAGAAGTGCTCAGACATGGGGACTTGGGAGGCAGCCCTCCCTGGCTAGACACCCTTCATCCTATTTTACGATCACAGGGGTCAGAATAGGAGTTGCTTCTGCCCCACCACTGAGAGAAAATCAGTTAAGAGTGAACTTCAGGTTGTTCCAGAGCTGGTGGGCCGGATACCAGTCTAGAAATGGATACTGTGGTGGCCAAAAATGGGGATAGCTCAGTCGGGTAGGCAAAGGTAGCCTAAGGTAGCCTGACTGGAGACTTTCACACTCTTCAGGACTGGAGCCACCATCTTGAACCTGCATACTCAGCATCAGACCAACCCACTCTACCTTGTATTTGGGATCGAGCTCTGAGACCCGGTAGCTCTGAGGCCCGGTAGCAGTGAGGGTTCCACTGAACAGGGACATGGAGGGCTGGAGTATGTGGAAGGAAGCAATGCTAAAGAGTTAGGGAACTGGAGCCGCTCTGGCTCCTCATTCCACCCTGTTGCTTACAGTGTTACTCGCTGCTCACTACGGGGTAGGGAGGTGGGGATGGTTCCCCCACCTTCCCACAGCTCTGCTGTATGTGTTGCTCCATCCCAGCAGACACATCCCTCAGAAGGCCCTACAAAGTCAACTGTGGTCCCCAACAAGTCCAGCCAGGAGTGAGATTGTGTTTTTCTGCAATGGTTTCAAGGAAAGAGCCAAAGGGACCCTGTAGGAGCCCATTTAGGTTTCCTGGTGGCTGTATCCAGCAGGTCTGCATAAAGAGGATGATTGGAGCACAGGCCTGAGTATTAGCTGTTTGAAAGGGTCTACTCTTGGCTGTACCTAGGAAGAGGGGGGTCTTTTGCTCCACCCCTTGGCATTGTTATAAAAAGCCCTTTGAAATAAAGTTCTGGGCCGGTGGATAAGGATCCAGGCCCACCCGAGTCTATCCTGCATTTCTGTTTCTCTCCCCTCTTTATTTCTAAGTCTCTTATCCCTCATTCTTCAAGAGTCCCTGGGGCAAATAAATGCAGGAACCTGTGAGTGTCAGGAGGTTGGGGCAGGGCCATGTTAGGCTGTCAGGTATTGATTGTGGCGGTGACAGTGAGTTCTGGAGTCGGACGCCCTGCACAGCCTCCCAGCCTCAACAGCTCCCAAACTCCAGGGCTCTAAAAGATGCATCAGCAAGGCCAGATGAGCTGTCTCCTTTGCATGTCCAGTTTTCCAATGTCTTTACCTGCACCAGCTCTTCCCTGTGTATCTTGTTTTGCCTAAGAAACCTAGGGTAAAATCTTTTATGGGCAACTGGTCCTCAAGTGAATCAGAAGCCAAAAGAATGAGGCATAGAAGTTTCATTTATGACAAGGTCTGAGGCCAACGAAGAGAAGGAGGGAGAGGAGAAAGGTTCTGGGGGAGGAGCCTCGTGGTCCAGCTTCCAGGGCTTCACAGAGCTCAGAAAGGTCCATTAGGAATTCTCTGGCTTACAAACTGGTGCTCTGCTGTTTGCAATGGTGAGAAACCCAGAAGCTTCACCCAGTCTGTGGGCTGGTGGCATGTTTCCTGGCAGGGAGACAAGGATGGTGGTAAGTCCATTGTAAGTTGAAAATAGCTTTTAATGTAATAATCAGCCAAACATAGCTCAACCCAGACTACATTAAATGTGTTCAGAACATGTCCATTATCGTACAGTTGGGTAAAGTTATCTAACATAGACTATTTTAAAGGATCAAATATCTCATATAATTTATCAAGTACTTGCATCCAGAAAAGCTGGCACCACTATGTACTGTGGACTGTGAGCTGTTTTCCCTCATTACTGAGAGCTGCCGGCATCAAGTACTGTGGTTAAAACCAGACACTGCATGCTCCTGTAATCCCAGCACTGGAGAGGTGGAGACAAGTGGATTCTGGGGGTGGACAGCCAGACAGCCCAGCCTGCTTGGCAAGTTTCAGGCCAGTAGAGACCCTGTCTCCAAAAGCAAGGGTGGATGGCACCTGAGGAATGATACTGAATGTTGTTTTCTGGCCTTCACATGAACACATACCCACACATACAAATGTGCACCTGCACACACATGAACACACACACACACACACACACACACACACACAAAGAGTACCATAATATATAATCAAAATGCAAAATTTGAAGTATATTTTCTATTGAATACATATTGTTTTTGTACTATTATGAGCTGAGCCATTGTATCTTGGGGACCATCTCTATCCATTAAAGGAACAGCCAACAATGTCGATCATTGCCAACAGTTTAGGACGGGAGTAGGGAAGCACTGTGGATTTGTCAGTATGAAAGCATTCAGGACCGTGATGTGAGCAATTTCTGTAAAAGGCTGGGGGGTCTAGATGGTTGAGCAAGAGCTGGTCATTGGAAGAAAGTCTTTGAGAGGTCTGATAGAGGGATACACGTAGAGGGAAAGATGGCCTTGAGGGGGGATTTGTAAACCCAACTGTCCTGGAACTCACTCTGTAGACCAGGCTGGCCTCAAACTCAGAGATATGCCTGCTTCTGCCTCCCAAGTGCTGGGATTAAAGGGTGCGCCACCACCACCCAGCTCCAGGTGGGGTTTCTAATACGGGAGACTCAGAGCACTTTGCCTGCCTAAGAGAAGGAGGTTAATAATATAAAACGAATGGAATGAATGTCAGGGGTGGAGGAGGCAAGGGGAGGGGTGTGCAGGAAGTCCTTGGAGGCAAGGGAATAGAATCCAGAGTGGGTGGATGAGAAAGTGCTTAGAAGTAACTGTATTAGTCAGGGTTCTCTGGAGAAACAGAACCGATTGTGTGCATGCGTGCATGCGTGCATGCGTGCGTGCGTGCGTGTGTGCGTGCATGCGTGTGTAAAAAAACGTATTAACTCAGATTATGTTAAAACAGTAACAGGTTGTCTCACACCCGAGAGGCTGAGAACCTGACAGTCGTTCAGTCCATCATGATGGGTACCTTACCCATTCCAATCTGGGGCTGAACCTGAAAGCTTCTTGGAGCCTTCATCCTTGGTCATGATGGAAGACTAGAAAGGCTGGTTCTGATATCAGTGAAGGCTGTCAGAGCAGTGCCAGCAGCCACAGCAGCCACAGCCACACCGAGCAGCCACAGCAGCAATTCACTGGCAGCAGGAGGAAAGGCTGAGTGCCCAAGGAAGACGGTTAAGCAAGCAAAAGCTGAACAATCAGCCTGTGCCCCTCTTATTGGGGCCATCACACTTGAGGAGGGTGTTCCCACATCAATCAAGGCATCCAGAGCAAGTCTTCAAATGAGGCTCCCTGCTCAAGTGACTCTAATTTGTGGCAAGTCGACATTACAACCAGCCATTGCAGCGGCCAAGAAACTCTCTTCGCGGGACCTGCTTGCCATTCCAAAGACAGCAAGCCCACCAGATGGCCCCCGAGGGCTCGCATGTGGGGAGTGGAGGAGAAAGGTTGAGCAAACAAATGGAAGCCAAATTTGGGAGACTCTGATGCCAAAACAAGGGATTCCAAGCTCCTCCTGAGATGTAGTTGGGATGCTAGAGCATGTGGCATCAAGACCAGCTAGGTGTGTTGCCAGGTGATGGGATGGCATCAGGACCAGGGTGGAGTCATGGATTGTGGAAAAGGCAGATGATGGGGAGGGCGGCTGGCTTTGAGTCTAGATGAATCTGTGTTAGAATCCTATTGCTAACAGTCGGTAGACTTGGGGAAGGATCCATTTTTATGAGCCTCTCTTGTAAGGGAATGGGCATTCCTATCAGAGTGGGCACCGGAAAGATGGCAAGATATTACATACTTAGCAATGAGTAAGTAAGTGCTTAAGGAATAATAGCTACTAATCAGGAAAAGGGGGCTTATTTTTTAATGCATTCAGGGTGGTGATTCAGTGGTCAGTCCCTGGGATCATGAGGGAAGCTTGTCTTGGCTTTTCCTGTGACCTGGTACTTATGAGGAGAGTAAGAAGTATTTGTTGAGGGGCTAGAGAGATAGCCCAGTCTATAAAGCGCTTGCCATGAAAGCACGTGGACCAGAGTTTGATCCCCATCACCCACCTAAAAATGCCAGGCATATAGCTGGGCAGTGGCAGTGCACACCTTTAATCCCAGAGGAAGCTGGATTTCCGAGTTCAAGGCCAATCTGGTCTACAAAGTGAGTTCCAGGACAGCCAGGGCTACACAGAGGAATCCTGTCTTGAAAAACAAAAGCAAAAAACAAACAAAAGAGCCAGGCATGCGCCCTAGGGAGGTGGAAACAGGACATCTAGGATTTGGGGCCAGGCAGCCAAGGCTAATCAGTGAGCCCCCTGTCTCAGTAAGAGATCCTGTCTCTAAAAGCAAGACAGATGTCTATTCTGAGAAACAGTACCCAGGACTGACCTCCAGCCTCCACATGCATGAACATACAAGGGCATGCACACCCCCACACAAGTGTACACGTAGGTTCACATGCACACATACAAAATATCGGAAGTGTTTGTTGGTGACTTGGTGGTAGACACCAGAGTAGACAGACGAGTAAATAAATGATAAGAGGATGGATATGCAAATAAATAGAATATAGATAGCAAGGTAGGTAGAACTTACCATTAAAAAATTTAGTCTCAATTTAGAACATTACAATTCTGGAACTTTCCTTATGAGACTTTACCACCTTCCTATAAAATACCAAAGTCACACCATGCGGGTGGTTTCCTGTTTGGGAGGAAAAGCAGTGAGGAGAACCAAGTGATCATCCAGCTGCTTGCCAGGCTCCGCCAAATGAGCCACAGACTAACAGCTCTAGCAGACTTGTTATCTCCTAATAGGGCCCACCAGGGTTTTCAGTAACACGCCTGCATAACTGGGCTGTCTACAGCAAACTTTTTCTCTGGCAACCACACCATGACATCGGCCCTAATTACACAGAATCTACTTCTGGATCAGATCCCTCCTTCCCATCCCCAGATAGGGCCGGACTCAGACTACACTCCATGGCCCCCACTGCCCTTGCAGTTCCCCACCTAGCAGGATTTCCAGCCCCGCCAAGGTCAAGGCTGACTCAGGCAGAAAGAATGGCTCTCCAGTGGGCCCCTCACAGGTTCTCACCAACATCTCGTCATCCGCCTAATTTATTAGTGTCTAAACACCAACGCTTTGAAATCCATCTAATTTAACTTCTTCTTCCTGCCTGCCTGGCAACTCTCCTGAAGTTTAAATAAGCCAGAATTGAAGTGTGTGGGGGCGGATGCCGGGCGATCAAGGAAGAAAGGCCAAGGAGAGGAAAAATCGGCTGCCTGACATTTTCTTTCAGGAGACTCATTTGTTAGGCTACTCCAACTCCCTCCTTGGAGTTCCAGGTGATTGTGGGTTTAAATATTCAGCCAGGGTCAGCTGCACAGGCTGCTTTCCTTCCTGCAGACTAGGAACTTTGAAGAGTTAGAAGCAGCCAGGCTCAAAAGGACTGGCAGCCAGGCTATACCTCCGAGGCTGCACCTCCAGCCTGGAAGAGGCTGAAGTCCTGGAACACAGAGCCTCCTGCCCCCCGTGGGGGGAAAGGGCTTAGATTTTTTTTTTTTTTTTTAGGGAATTTAACATTTTGAACTTGAAGCTGAGATATTAATAAAGTCCGCAAGCAGAATGACAATCTAAATGACCCAATATTTGCAGGCTTGATTTGGAATGGTAGGGTTTGGGTTTGTATCTAAATGACCCAATATTTGCAGGCTTGATTTGGAATGGTAGGGTTTGGGTTTGTTTGTTTTTGTTTTTGTTTTTGTTTTTGCTTTTATTTTCTCTTCCCCCTGCAGACTGTCTCTGTCAGTGCATCATAAGGAAAACAGGATAGGTTTGAAGATGAGTTCCAACTGGTTAGAGTTCTTTCCATGCCAGGCATCAATTCAGAATATTTTTGTTTGTGGGTGAGGACATAACGGAGTGCAAGTGGCTAGGGTTGGGATCCTAGCCTGTCCATCAACTGGCAACATAGCTTTGTGCTTGCCTTGTGCTGTGCGATCCTGGCAAAGCTGTTCTAATCCCTCTGTAGCCTGGTGTTCTTTTCTATAAATTGGGTCGGGGATGGCCCCTTCTTTAAAAGAAGCAGAGGAGATAAAGAGGTTGAATTTAAGGCCTCTCAGGTAGCCGCTCAGTCTCAGTTAGGTCTGCCTCTTTCTGCCTGACCAGAGGCGTCAGAGTGGTCTCCTCGAAGACCCATCTACTGTTAGAGAGGTCCTTTGCCAAACTTCTGTCCCTGCATAAGTTCAGCGTGCCACACCCGCCACACCCCCTGACACTCAGAGAGAAAACCTCTCTGCGTTCTCCAGTATGGTTCCAGCCCCTCACTTTACAGAAGAGAAACACTGGCCTGTAAGACCCTCAGCCTGATAAAGAACAATTAACAAAAAGAACTGATATATTAAGGTTTTTTATTTGAGGGATTATATTTTGCTGTGGTGAATCAGCTACAACAGTCTTGCTGTGATGAAACCCCAGGACCAAAGCAACTTGGGTCTGTTTGGTTTACACTTCTGTATTGCTATTCTTCACAGAAGGAAGTCAGGACAGGAACTCAAACAGGGCAGGAACCCGGAGGTAGGAGCTGATGCAGAGGCCATGGAGGGGTGCTGCTTACTGGCTTGCTCAGCCTACTTTCTCATAGAGTCCAGGGAGGCACCTAAGACCACTGGAAAACACAGATATTGACAGGAACAATTCATAATAGTAGCAAAATTACAGTTAGGAAGTAGCAATGAAAATAATTTTATGGCTTGGGGGTCACCACAACATGAGGAACTGTATTAAAGGGTCACAGC
>CABHPH010158435.1:0-41461 GCA_902168325.1 Peromyscus nudipes | reverse complement strand
AAAAGACTCCATCTGAAGCATACCAAGATATCCCATCCCAAAAGACTTCATCCCAAGGAACTCCATACCAAGACATCCCATCCCAAAAGACTTCATCCCAAGAAACTCCATACCAAGATACTCTATCCCAAAAGACCTCATCTCAAGAAACTCCATACCAAGATACACTAACTCTAGACATACCATCCCAAGACACTCAAGCTGTAGAGATTCCATCACAAGAGATTCCCTCCCAAGATACTGCATCCCAGGATATGAAATACCAAGATGTACTATTTCAAGGCAAACTATCCCAGGGCACACAAACCCAAGATTCAGCACCCCATGACATGTCATTCTCAGATCTTCAAGTACCAAACACTCAAGTTCAAAGCCAGCAACATCCAGAAATAATTTATAGGGACATTCGAACAGAAGTCATGGAGTTGACTCAAGAATGGAAGTCTGATACAGGCAAGAAAACCCCAAGAAGATTTTCCTTATCCTTGAAAGGCACACATGAAAAAGTCTATCCCAAGAGACATTCCCTGGACCTGCAAATCAAAGGTGACAAACCCCCAAGGAGACATTCTGTAGACTTACAAAGGAAAACTTCAAGACGGAAATCCATAGATCAGCAAATCAAAGCCTGGCTAACCCCAAAGAAGCACACCACAGAGAAACGAGATGCATGTACTCAAACCTCAGAGCAATTCCTACAGCAAGCTGGTCAGCAGCAGGCAGTTGAGGAGGAGGTCCCAGTACAAGAATCCCAAGATAAGCAAAGCAAAGACCAAAAATCTGTAGAGGAACTATACCCAGAAAAACAGCTTAATAACAAAGAGGAAGAAGATCAGCAGTCTAATAAAGAGCAACCTCCAGAAGAACAAGCTCAAGTTCAACAAGCTGAAGACCAGCAGCCCCAAGAGCAGAAAGCCCCAAAGAGCCAGTCCTCAAACTGGCAACAAAGACAACAAGTGCTAGTAAGGAGAGTCCCAATGCAGTCATGTGAGGACTGGGACTCCCAAAGCTTTCAGTTCACAGAAAAGTCATGTTCATACTGGTCAACTTCATCCTGGCAGCCTGCTAGCCTGGGATCCCAAGACTGGAGAAGTCAAGGCTGGAGAAACAAAGATTGGAAAGCACAAGAATGGCAGTTTGAAATTCATCCTTCCCTAGACTGGGAATCCCAAGAGCTATTAGAGAGAGAATCCTTAAGGCAAAGGGCACTATACCAAGAAATCCAACCCCGCAGCACCATAGTCCGATACACCCAAGGTCATCAATTGCATAACTTTATATTTCAAGTAGGTCTGTGTCAAGGTAATGACCAACAAGGCTCTGAATCAAGTGTTGTAAGAGGAGATACGTATGCAGATGATGTACAAACACGAGACAGAGAACCTGGAGACACAGAAGATACATGCCAGAAACCAAAAGATGAGCAGTCAGAAGACATGAGGCCAGATAATTATCCTGCTTCTTGTCAGAGCTTGGTTCCATACACATATGTAACCTGTTTATCCAATATAGCTTCAGAGCAAGAGGTGCAGAACAGTACACCACCCCGTTCAAATTCATCCAAAGATCTGAATGTTACTTCTTCCTCATGTTGTCAGAGAGATCAACCTCAATCTGAAGATTCAGACTAACATGCATATCTAGCCAAAAAACCACAGATCCCAAATAATGGAGCCAGATGAGGATGAAGCAGTTGGTTCTTTCCTAACCTGTCTTCTCACCTGCGCTTGCTGTCCAATTCACTCACCAGAGTAAAGGCATGCAGGACCTACAAAGAACTCATTCCTTTTAAAAGCAAAATGACAACAAGCCAAATGTTAAGACTATATCAAAACCTTCTGTGAGTGAGGAAATAAATGTCATCTAAACTGTAAAACTTTTGTCATCAATTTTAGTATTTCAATGTATGATCATCAATTCATCTCACACCTTATTACTAAATGGATCTATTTCCCCATAATGCTAATATTTTTTCTCCCCACATTTGTGTTGAAGATATGTGCACCAGGTTTGGTGTCCAATACTTGGTGAAAGAGAAAGCATAGCTAGAGATAGAAGAGTAGAAGTCAGGGAAGGGTGGCCATGTGCATATTATAATAGAAAATATGGCAAAGTGGACTGTACTGAAAGAAGCTGCAGCTCTCTCTCTCACACGCCTGCACTCACAGCTTTGTAAGTATTGGGAGCCAATTGCACCTTCTCTGGCCAAATGAAATTGTGTTAAAAACTGTCAGTTACCCTCTGTCTTCCAAGCCAACCACAGTTTTCGAATTTTTTTATAAATATTTTATTTTATAATTAATTTAATTTTATATATCAGCCATGGATTCCCCTGTCCTCCCTCCTCCCACCCCCCAGCCTTCCACCCCAATCCGCCCCCCATCCCCACCTCCTCCAAGGCAAGGTCTCCCCTGGGGAGTCAGCCCAGCCTGGTAGATTTAGTTGAGGCAGGTCCAGTCCCCTCCTACCTGCACCAAGGCTGAGCAAAATGTCTCAGCATAGGCCCGAGGTTCCAAAAAGCCAGCCCATGCACCAAGAATAGGTCCTGGTCCCACTGCCTGGGGGCCTCCTAAACAGTTCAAGATCATCAACTGTCTCACTTATCCAGAGGGCCTGGTCCAGTTCCATGGGGGCTCCTCAGCTATTGGTTCATAGTTCATGTGTTTCCACTAGTTTGGCTATTTGTCCCTGTGCTTTTTCCAATCATGGTCTCAATATCTCTTGCTCATATAATCCCTCCTCTCTCTCACCGATTGGACTCCTCGAATTCTTTTTCTCTTTGATGTCTTTGATAAAATCTTGCTTTTCTGTCAGCTCTGATGCTTTGCATTTTACTCGGCTAAACAGTGTTTCCTTTGCATGTATGTGTACCTGAACTTTCTAATCTGTAAATACAGAACCCCCAAGAACAAACATGGAAATAGATACTAAGGGTAAGGGCTAATTTTGGAAGCACATAATGTTGGATCTCAGGTACTTTTTATGTAGTCGAACAAGCTTCCTGAGCTACCATAAAGTTGGGGCCTGTGGTCAGTTAAGTCCAGTTAGAATACAGAAAAAATGACAATGGGTAGAGTCATGTCCTGATGAGAAAGATTGTCTGACACAGCAGCTCCTTCAGAAAAGGCCATCATAGTTTTTTCAGGCAAGTGATTATTCACACAGATAGCCAGGCCCCATTGGGGACAGAGAGACCTCCTTCCCTGAAAATGATAGACTCGTCAGAATTTAGGGTCCAGTGTTTTCAGATTTGCAAAGTCTTACCGTACTTAGCCATTCCAACTTTAGAATCCCACTTGCTCTTACCAATGTCCCTGCTTCAACAACAGTGTTGCTAAAGGACAGAGAATTCACCTTGCATTGTAATCCAGCCAGTTGCTAAATGAGATTCTGCACTTAGTTTTCAGCAACTTTAACTCTGTAGCTACAGATGAGAAGAGGATCCTTCAGAACACACAGCAGTGGGTCTTGTCTATTGTGTTTGATCTAGGAACTCAAATCCCCGAGCTCCTCCCTTTCTTTCCCTACTTTGCCCAGAAAAAAAAAAAAAACAAAAACCAAAACCACAAACGTGGCAGCAATCAACTTCATTATATTTATGCACTCTGAACAGTGTTTTCAAGTATCATGAGCAGTGTCACCCAGACTCTTGTATATAAATGCTTAATTATGAATAGTAGGTGGGGAAATTTTGTAAGATTCTGAAGCCAGGTCATGCCATGGACTAACAGTGCTCTATGACTGAAAAGAGACTCATTAGCATCTTTTTATATGATGAAATTGGAGAGCTTATTTAGAAACTCCAGAAAAACATCTGTAAGAGTCATTCTTTTTAAATAGTGAACATCAGGAAAGGAAGGTTATTCTGTTCCACAGAAGCTTTTCTTGGACCAAAAATTGTATTGTCATAGATGTCTGCATGAACAAATCATTATTAGATGACAAATAGGTGATAGATGTTGCTTTATAGTATTAATCAAATTATCTCTTTGCTTTGGACTGAAATATCCTACCTCTAAATTCTAATGCAGAAGTCCTAAGTCCTAATGTGACAACATTGGAAATAGAGCTTTTGAAGATACTAGGTTCAGATGAAAACAGAAGAGTGTGACCCTTCATGGTGGGAATAGTGCCCTCCTACAGTGGTACGTGCCTACAATTCCAGCATTCAAGAGTATGAAGAAGAATTGTGAGTTCAAAGCCAGCCTGGGCTAGTGAGCTTAAAGCCAACTTGGACTATATTGTGAAACTCTTTCACACACACACACACACACACACACACACACAAAGAGAGAGAGAGAGAGAGAGAGAGAGAGAGAGAGAGAGAGAGAGAGAGGAGAGAGAGACAGAGAAAGAGATAGAGACAGAGACAGAGAGACAGACACAGACAGACACAGACAGAGACACAAAGAGAGAGGGATATAGAGAGAGACAGAGACAAAGATACAGAGGCAGAGAGACAAAGGGAGAGGGAAGGAGGGGGAAAGAAAGACTGTACATAAAGATACCAGAGATCTAAGGAAATGTCATATAAAGGCATCAGACGAAATCAGCCACCTGAAAGCCAAGAAGAGAGCCATCATAAAAACCTAAGTTTGCAGGTATAAGAACAATTGTTTATAGACTGTTGTTAGGGATTATGCTGGTTTAATAAATTAGGGGTCTTAGATAATCCTCCAATAACCATGATTTCACCAGCACTGAAAACTAGATTCCTGGTACCAGGCATGGTTTCTCTCCTGTAGAATGGGTTTCAGCATAACTATAGAGCTTTTGTTTTCCACCAAGATTTGTGTGCCACTATTACACCCTTAGGGTTATCGTGCCATGCTGGTTGATGTGCTTCATAGGCATCATGGGTGGGTAGAGCTGTTGGTTGCCTCCCTCTTTTGGAAGCTTGCATGGTGCATGTTGGTACCATGAAAACTAGGCCTCAGGGAGGGGACATTCAAGTCAGTTCCACATTACAGACAAGCATAGTCTTCACCCCACATCAAAGAAACTTTGCAACAGACTGAGACCACTGCAGAAAACCACAATGACTCAAAAATACAGGCTTGTAGAGCACAGTATTAGTGGAAATGTATACAAACCAAAGCCACACATAAGGCTCAGGGAACACTGTGGAAGAGGGGGCAGAGAGATTATAAGAGCCACAAAATCAAGGAGTTTTCTGTGAGATTGTGTCTTGTAATAACATCACAACATGTATCCATAAAGTCTTACCAACATGATTGCCCAAACATCAACTGAATGAGGATGACACCAGTTGACATGCCAGACTGGATGAGGAAGAGCCCATGATCCCTCAACCCTACACAAAGACTACAGGCAACTGAGGAAAGCTGGGAGTGGGTGGTCTTTGCCAGAGAAGGGCGCACCAAATGGTTGTCTAGTGACAAATAGTCAAGAAAGCATATACATACAAATAACATTATAAAGACTGAACAGGTTATATTTAGAAATAGATGTGTATTTATTCACAGTTAGTGAAAAAAGAAACCATGAATTTGAAGGAGAGCAAGGAGGGGTATATGGAAGAGATTGAAGGGAGTAAAGGGAAGGGAGACATGTTGTAATTGTATTAATCTAAAAAAGTTAAAAATCTAAGTTTGCTGGCACCCAGATTTAATATTTTCCACTCTAGAATCATAAATGAAATTGTGTTGTTTAAATCCCCCAACCTCAGGCACATGGTTATGGCAGCCCAACCATACTAACACAAACCTTTTATATTTCTTCTTAGATGGTAGAAAGAGCAAGGGTATTTAAAAAAAAAAACATCTGATCTCATGAATCAAATACCATTTTGTCTCTGACAGAAAAATCCCTGGTAGTCAAAAAGGGAACACTATAGAGAGAGAGAGGTTGTATGGACATACTGATATGCCAATGAATAGGAATTAGAGAGTGTAAGTCAGAAGATACATCCAGTGGGAACTCCCTAGTGCCTGCCCTTGTGGGTTCTATAAAAATGTTTGCAATCTTTATTTTAAAAATTGTCTATACATCTTGAGATGCTGCATCGTTACTCCTTGAAGGTAATGAGGATTCAGTACAGTGACAACACAGTGGGGAAGAGACGTCCACAAAAGCCAGGACAACAGCCCAGGACAACTCAGCAGAACAGAAACCCCAGCTGCTCTCGCCCTCTCGCGTCTCCGTGTTACTCCCCAAGATAGCTGAAAATATCGCGAGAAATAATGGATTTTTCACTGTCCTTCATGGGGTAAGGTCTAGAGTCGGTGTTTATAATTTAAATAGCAAATGACACCCAGAAGACTTGCAGGCCCCCAGGCAGAGGACACCTGTCACTGTCCTCCTCTCTGTGGTTGGATATGGGTCTTTGGAAGGAGAGCATTTTTCAATATAAAGACAAGGTATTTCAAAACAAAGAAAAATAAGTTTCACCTATGGTATGATATAAATGAAGGGACTTGGGAGCCTTTCTTACAACCACCCAGAAAGGGAATCAGAGAAGAAGCCTTGAACTCGGTCTGACCGCTTGCATCATCATAACTTCCCAAGAATAATTGGTAACAAGATAAAATAAAGGTGTGGTAGTTTGAATGTAATTATACCTCATAAGATCATAGAGAATGGCACTATTGGGAGGTGTGGCCTTGTTGAAGTAGGTGTAGCCTTGTTGGAGGAAGTGTGTCACTGTGGGGGCAGGCTTTGAGGTCCCTTTTGCTCAGTGTGACAGACAGACCATTTCCTGTTGTCCACAAGATTAGGAGTCTCAGCTACTTCTCCAGCACCATGTCTGCCTGCATGCCACCATGTTCCCTGCCATGATGATAATGGACTGAACCTCCGAAACTGTAAGCAAGCCACCCCACCTTGGTCATGGTGTCTCTTCACAGCAATAGAAACCCTAACTATGACAAAAGGTTTGATTTGGGGGAACATTAAGGCTTAAAAGATAGTATCCATCATTCATAAACCACTTTAAGATTAGAGGGTCTCCCAGCTAAGACTCCTGGCAGTAGTGGATGCAGAGCCTAGACTGGCCATCCCCTATGATCGGATTGGTGACTGATAGAGGCAGATTCCAAGACCCAAACCTTGGGCCAAGCTTGGGGAGTCCTGATGATGAGAGGGAAGAGGGATTGTAGGAGCCAGGAGGGTCAGAGACATCACAGGAAAACCCACAGAAATGACTAGCCTGGCTCATGGGAACCCAAAGAGTCCGAACCAACAAACTGGGAGCCTGCATGGGACTGACTTGGGCCCTCTGCATATATGTGACAGTTGTGTAGCTTGGTCTATTTGTGGGACTCCTGGCAATGGGAGCAGGGGTTGTCTCTAGTGCTTTGGTTGGCTCTTGGGAACCTATCCCTCATATTGGATTGCCTTGCCCAGCCTGCATATGGGGGAAGTGCTTGGTCTTACAGCACCTGGATATGTCATGCTCTGTTGATGCCCATGGGAGGCCTGCCCCTTTCTGAGAGAGGGGTGGATTGAGGGAGGGCAGAGGGGAGGGGAGGAGGGAGTGGGAAGAGAGGAGGTTGTGGTTGGGATATAAAATAAATAGATTAATTAAATTTTAAAAAAGATTAGAGGGCCTCTCATGAAAAGATGAGATTTTGTAATGTCAGGAAATAAGATATGTAAGAATATACGAAGCTTTTTAAGGCTATGAACAGCTATGCCATCCATGTGTGAACACACCTGAGATGTCTATTAGCAAGCAACTGCCTACAATGGAGAAATACAAGACAATAACGTTTGTAGTAACTCAGTGTGGTACTGCCAAGGTTCTTATGGTTAAACTCATAAATACACTTTTGGCTGATAAAGAAATAGCCAAAATGAACTATGGAAGTAAAGTGAGACAAAATTTTGACCGTCATGGTCAGAACAGAAATAATATGAGAAGTAATGCTGCCTGATAGTATTTTCTTATTATTATTAAAATTTATTTATATACCAAGAACATAATTCACTCAAAATAGCCTTATTATATAATCATTACTCTAAATAAGACATGTTATGTTTCAATAAATATATAAACTGATATGAACACAGAAGTTAGTAACTTTATCTTGACCCTAGAACTAGTAAATAAACTTACTTGAGAATGAGACATAGAACTGGTCATTGGATACATGTATGAAATTCTCAAAGATAAAACAATTTAACTATTTTTTTAAAAGGTTTAGGATTAATTCTAGATTTTCATGCTCCAGGGATTGAATTCTGTGGTGCAACATGAGAAGTGGCTTGGATAAATTAAAACATAATAAACAAGTTATTTCCCCACTTATTAGGCAGTTTTAAGAATGTTACCATGCTTGGGAGAAAAACAGAGAAACTTGAAAAGGCCTACAGCAAAGCTAAAACATGGGCAATGAAGTTCATACAGTCCATTACAACTGGGCTGTTACATTGGCCCAAAGATTACTTAACTCAAAAGAAATTAATCAAATACCAGATTTTCATGAAAGATAACCATCAGCAGGAATCCACATTCACTTAAGCTGAATGTGAGAAATGTCCACTCAAAATAAAGAAACTGTGCTATATGGATGTAACCGACTAGTAAGATGCTGGTCTTGACAAAAAATTCAATGAAGGAAGGTATGAGATCAATAGAATAACAGACCATGACGACACACACATACACACACACACACACACACACACACATATATGTATGTATGTATATGTATATGTATATGTATATGTATATGTATATATCCCACAGTGGGGCATCTCTGTAACCGTACTCATAACTGTAGTTAAGAGTACTCTTACAGGGGATCCACATTGGGTAGCTCAAAATTGCCTCTTGCTCCAACTCCAGGAAATGTGATGACTTCTTCTGACCTCCATAAGTGCCTCCATAAGTGGCATACACACACACACACACACACACACACACACACACACACACACACACCTTAAAAAATAAACAAATTCTCTTTTTTTGCTCATTTATGTCCTTGCAGTTTGACATGCCAGATCCACTAATGAAGTAGTCTATTTCTATTTATCACTTGAGTCTAAACTGCCTACAGAAATTAGGCTAATGAATGGGACACTAGCAAATGACAGAAGAAGTCTGAAGGGCAATACTGTCCTGAAAAAAAAGTCTCCAACTATCAGATGCATGACTGATGCCATCCTCAACTCATTTAACCCCACACAATCTACTAGTGGACCACAGATGTGTGAGAAAACTTGGCAAGGATTAATAGAACAGTACCAGCAGTGTAAGTGGCAGAGTGTCCACAAAATAAAATTGTAGTTCTTTGAAGCCACTATGCTTTGGGGTGGTTTATAACATAAAGCTACCAAAATGAGGTTGCAAAAAATATCTTTTAAGTAACAGGCAACATGTATAAGGTGTGCGCTTAAAAAATTGACTAATTAGTTCTAAGGCCTGAAAGGTTTTGTCCTCTCTACATCTGAAATGGAAAAACTGGAAATTTGGGAACTAAAAGATTTCACAGGAGCCGGGCGGTGGTGGCGCACGCCTTTAATCCCAGCACTCGGGAGGCAGAGCTAGGCGGATCTCTGTGAGTTCGAGGCCAGCCTGGGCTACCAAATGAGTTCCAGGAAAGGCGCAAAGCTACACAGAGAAACCCTGTCTCGAAAAACCAAAAAAAAAAAAGATTTCACAGGTTAAAATATATATGAGGAAGTTGTAAAAACAGAGGACTATGTGACTTGCCCAAGGACACAGTGTTTTCTGACCAAATCAAGACCACTAGTCAGCTTCTCCAATCCAATACATAGATGTGGGCACTTTAACTCATATCTTTGGGCTCTTGACCATTCCTGAGATTCTATGACTCTGTGACTTTATGGTTCTATAATTCTAAGCCAAAGTACAACAATGCCAGTGCTCTAGCTAGCCTCAGTACAGGAAACAAACATGGTCTAAATGGGAGTACCAGCTAAATCCTTTTCTTCCACTTAAAAAGACCAACTGTACCATCATGGATTCAAACAATATGCATAGTCCCGTGTTCCTGGTGCTTCCTCCAGAGGTTACCAGTCAAGAATACCAAACAACAGGACTTACAGCCACAGCCTATGACTCCCAAAAACTAGTGCAAAAAATCCTTATTAGAAAATTGAAGATCTTAGGGGTAAGTAAAATGTGCCCCTGTGTATATTCTACACCGGGTGGAGGGGTCAGGGGGAGTAAGAATGTATCTGGTGGCACACATTCTCCAATAGGAATAAACTCCGACTTTCGTTTCCACTCAATTCAGGAAGTATGGGTTGGGCTTCTACACAAATTATGCACAAGATTCTGTGAACAGGAAAATACAAGATGAATAAATTCAATGTTCCTGGACTCTTAAAAACCACAGCCTCCAAACTAACCATCTTTGAGGTTTTTCTAGTCAATTTCAGAGAGAAAAAGGAAAAATGGCAATCAAGAAGTTAAGCTAGATTTTCTATCTTAGCATACTGCAACATATAATTTTATACCTTCTCAAACAAAGCTCAGAACTCACAGCTTTATATAACATGCACATTATATGCTTATTCATGCATATAAGTATAAAGATCTTTAGAATAGCCTCTTTTTATTTTTTAAATTAAAAATATAAGTACATCATCTCCCTCCAGCCTAATTTATGCTCCCTCCCTCACTGTTCTCTCTGAAAACTGTGGTCTCTTTTTATCTGTTATTGTTACATATATGTAAATACACAAATATATAAATACCACCTGCTGATTCTGATAGTGTTGCTGAACACTTGTACTTGGATAATCAATTCACAGAGGTGGGGGGGACACTTATCCCTAGAAAAGACTAATTCTCCCTTTCTCAGAAGTCCTTAGTTGCCTGTAGTTCTTTGTAGGGTCCTGGCAAACATTCATTTCTCCATCAATCAACTCATTCATTCTACAAATACTAATTTTATTTACCAAACCTTTCTTAAGACACTGGGCAGGTGAGAGTTAGTCAGGTATATTTGAGGTTGTAATGTCACCAATATCTTTGAGAATATGCTGTCCTTTGAACTTCAGCCTCCCATAATGGAAAGTAGAAAATAATCTTTTTCTGAAAAAAAAAAAAAAACAGAAATAAGAAAGACCCATCCTGCGGCACGTGGAAGACCACTAGTGCACTCTGCTTCAGCATCTCTTCAATGTGATGGAAGTCCAATCCCGAATGAAATAGTTTATACTACTTTAACAGAAATGGAACTAGGTGCGAGCAACTATGTCAGCTTCTGTACTCACAGAAACGAATACAGGCTAGTCATTCCTCACTGGGGCAAAGAAAGGCGTCATTCGAACACAATAACTAAGAAAATATTGAGAACACTGTTTCAATGGAGCATCGAGTAAGAGCATCAACGGTGATAATGGGAGTGGGAGCCCCGGAGCTGGGACAGTCATCGCCAATGAAAAGGAGATGAGCACATTTCACAGTGAAGTGGACACTGAACCCAGACTCTGAGGGAAATGATGGAAGTTCAACAAATATACATGAAGGGGGAAAGCAGAAGGACGCTAGCATAGGGAGGGGTGGTAGAGGAGAGCTGGGAGGGGTCAATATAGGCCTAAAAGATTTAAGAAGACTAAAAATAAAAAGAATTAATCTGCCGGGCGGTGGTGGCGCACGCCTTTAATCCCAGCACTCGGGAGGCAGAGCCAGGCGGATCTCTGTGAGTTCGAGGCCAGCCTGGGCTACCAAGTGAGTTCCAGGAAAGGCGCAAAGCTACACAGAGAAACCCTGTCTCGAAAAACCAAAAAAAAAAAAAAGAATTAATCTGTCTGATAAATTAGTCATGATATACCCATACAGTGGAACAGTGTTCTGTGGTACAAGAAATAAGCTAACACGCCAAGAAGAAGCATGAAGAATCTCATTTTCATATTGTTAAGTGAAAGAAGCCAACGAGTGTTTTGGGTGATGATAGACAATGGAGGACTCTCTCTACAAATCCACCAACATGTGGGAAAAACATAAAAGTTATGAAATAAGCACCCCAATGTTTCCTACAGCAGGAAAATGGAGTCAAAATCAAATATGGGTGTTTTTGTGATTCCTCTGTCCGATTGCTAGTTTATATTTTACCTGTATATATTTGTTTGTTGTGCATATATGGTCACATGCATGCCACAGCATATGTGTGGAGGTCAGAGGAAAACTTTCAGGAGTCCCCTCTCTCCTTCCACCACATGCGTTCCAGGGATCGAACTCAGATTGTCCGGCTTGGTGTCAGGCACCTTTACCTGCTGAGCCATCCCGCTTGATGAAGTATGCGTGATTTCACAAGACGAGATATTAGGAAAGTTAGCTACTTTGGGATTGTTGCAATCAGGGAACTTGAAAAGGACAGGCGACCTGATGGCCCCAGGCCTAAAAGGATGACAGCACCAACAACAGAGACAAAGAAGTCAGAAAATCAGGCTTAGAGGGGTAAAGCGAGCCTATTCTAGGACATATGGAATATGAGTTGGTAGTGGAACATTCAAGAGGGATAGTCATCCAGATGTGATATGCATAGCATACCTCTTAGGATTCAGCCACCAAATGTTGGTACTGCAGCAAAAGAGCTCACCCAGACTGAGGAAGTAAAGCAAAAAGATGACAGAGGACATAACCCCTGGGTCATACACCTTCTGTTCTTCTTGTCGTTCTCGCCAGGCTTCTTTAGCACCTCTGGGCCCCCTGCCTAGCATTCACAGTATGTCCAGAATGTGCCTTACAAGCATAGCACAGGGAGAATGAAGAACAACCCACAAGGAAACCTCTAGGCCTGGGGATGCAGCCCTGCTTCAGAAGGCTCAAAGGATTACTCACCTCCAAGAGGATTTTCCTGAGCATCCCCTTGAGGCCAAGCTGGTTCAGTAATTTAAAGTCGACATTCACATGTATGTGCTGAAGAACTGGGGGTTTTAGTAAGAAGACAGGGGGCCCTGAGAGCTTCCTCTCATAGTACCAGCTGACCTTGAGCTTGGGAGCAGTGGGGTAGACTCATTTTCCTCTTAGTGATTATCAGATGGAGGGATTAAGAAAACACCAAGGAATATTGAAGAGGGACATCCATTATCCTTCCCTAGACTATAAAGAGGGTAACTGCCAAATCCTGGAAGTAAATATGTAAGCAGAATGGGCTCCACCCCCACGTTTCTTCTGAGCTGACTTTCCCCTCTATTGCAGACCATCCAGATCCTGTTTGGAATCATGAACTTTTCGTTTGGAGTTGTTTTCCTTTTCACCTTGGTAAACCCATACCCAAGGTTTCCTTTTATATTTATGTCAGGATATCCATTTTGGGGCTCTGCTTTGGTGAGTTTAGCACATTTAGTTCAATTTAAAGGCATGTCAACCAGGCAATGTGTTAGTGAATGAATTCTTAGTTATGAAACAAGATAGATTTGGGTATATGATTCTGTAGAAAATGCCACAAAGACATTAACCCCATTGCAATTACTTCTATCCTCCACTGAATCGCCAGAATTAGTGGTAGCCCATCTTTGGGTCTTGAAATTTGGAGGGACTATTTATTTGGATTTTATGATTGTTTATTGGTCCATCAATTTGTCCAAAATTACTCGCAACACATGATAAACTGTATTCACAGAGCAAGACAATGAGGATCCAAATTTTAATACAGTGGTTATCCTCCAATGGACATTCAGTCTAATAAGAAAGAAACCATGCCAAGAGATCAGCATACTTCTTATACCTATGTGATGCTGCTTCTGATGCTGATATGCTAGCGGTTTGCTCTGCAGAAAGTAAAGAAGCAGGGACAGGGAGAGTTCCTGCATGTGCCTTCTGAGCCACAAAGAGAAGCTTATTTAATCACATGTAGTCCTCATTGACCTTGCACCTGCTTAGCATCAGAGACTGGGTAGGGTGTGGGATTCAGTAGAAGGCAGTCCCTGGTCACAAGTCCTCATACCATAGGGTATGACAAGTATTTGGCAGAGGACACAAAAGCTGCTTCTAGAGGAAAGGCATCTGAGTGTAAAGGAAACTGTGCAGAGTAATTTCCAGCTGGTCTAGGGCTTAAGGATGAGGGGTTGTTTAATGAGGTGAAAAGCATATACAAAAGATGGGAACAGGGGGTTGGGGATTTAGCTCAGTGGTAGAGCGCTTGCCTAGCAAGCACAAGGCCCTGGGTTCGGTCCTCAGCTCCGGAAGAAAAAAAAATGAAAAAAAAAAAAAAGATGGGAACAGAGGGTGTCTGGGTATAAAGGGAGGGAGGTTTCATTATCTGTCTGATGATCTAGGAGAGCATCCACTACTAATGGGGCTGAAAGAAGAGGCTAAAAATTTAAACATAGCTGGGTTGAACTCAGATTTTAAGTTTCTACTGGACAATGAGATTGCCATATTTGACCCGCCTCCACAAAAATAAGTGTGTGTGATGTCTTCCTTCCTTCCTTCCTTCCTTCCTTCTCTTTCTTTCTTTCTTTCTTCCTTCCTTCCTTCCTTCCTTTCTTTCTTTCTTTCTTTCTTTCTTTCTTTCTTTTTCTTCCTTCTCTCTCTCTCCCTCTCTTTCTTTCTTTCTTTCTTTCTTTCTTTCTTTCTTTCTTTTTCTTTCTTTCTCTCTTTCTCCAGTCTGTTAGCTGAAATTATACCTAGTGTTCCCATACAACAGAACACACTGATTGTACTATAATGACTCTATAACCTTAGTATTCATAAACTGATGACACTGGTATCATTTGGTAGCTGAGTCATGGTTATCAATAACAGGAGAATGGATGAGGAAATAAAAGTCCAGTAAGGTAGAAACATCCTCTTCTTCAAACAGGTGGCTCAGACTAAAGCAGATCTAGCCTTTTTGTTCTCTGTTCTGTGGACAGCCACGTGAGGTAGCTCACCCTCCTCACTCCTTTGGGATTTCTGCGACCTTAGGAGGGAGGCATAGGGAAGAAATGGGCAGAGACCTGACTGAGAAACCCTACGCATCAGCTTCCTGTGTCCATCATTAAAATATTTATTCTTTATTTATTTGTTTGTGTAGTTCATTAATTCTGGAGCCTTTCTGATTGCACTGAAAAGAAAAACTACGGACACTCTGGTGAGTTCTATTTCTACCTTATAAAAATTATAATGGCTAAGTAATTGCCTGGCTTTGGAAATCATCATAGAATCAGAAACCATTAGTCATCAGGAGACTTTTCCAGGTAATCATGTTTGAGTCTCATATTCTACATGAAGACACTGAGGCGCAGAACAGTTCAATGACTCGTCCATGGTCTCTGGTCGTTAATGCAGATTGGGTCTCAGTAATCCAGTCATTCATTCTTTTCATAAGTAGTTTTGGTGCCTACTGCACACCAGATGCTTTACCAGGAAAAGCACAATGTAGACAACCCAATTAAACCATAAACGGACTCCAGTGGTAAAGAATACATTGCTGATCTATATAAATTTGTAGGCATAGGATATTCTATCTCACTCAAAGAAACAAAGACATTAGATAGTAATTAATAAGTCAGTAAATTATCTGGATCAAAGAACATTGGAAAATTTTATAATTTTAAAATGTGCTTACTTTTACCTATCAGGTATGTGTATGGGAGGGGGGGCATGTCCATGCCACAGTGTACCTGTGGAATTCACAGGGTACCTGTGGAAGCCACATTGTACCTGTGGAAGCCACAGTGTACCTGTGGAAGTCAGAAGACAGCTATTAGGAGCTGGTTCTCTCCTTCCATGGTGTGGGTCCAGGGATGGAACTCAGGTTGTCAGGTGGCAAGTACCTTTATCTGATGAGCCATCTCACCAGCCCTAAAAGTTTGTAATTTTAGGAAGATGTAAAAGTGACAGAGAAATGCAGTGTTTTGTTAAATACGGTTTTTTTGTTGTTGTTGTTGTTGTTGTTTTTTTTTTTTTTCGTTTTCCGAGACAGGGTTTCTCTGTGTAGCTTTGCGCCTTTCCTGGAGCTCACTTGGTAGCCCAGGCTGGCCTCGAACTCACAGAGATCCGCCTGCCTCTGCCTCCCGAGTGCTGGGATTAAAGGCGTGCGCCACCAACGCCCGGCTAAATACGGTTTTTAAATGAACATTTAAACAGGCCATAGCTATCTCTATTTGAATGGAAGTTAACCCAGGCCCAGAATGTGAGAGATGGAGAGGTTATCAAAGGCTGGCTGACTTCTCCATTCACTGTGGGTGAATGCCTAAAGATGTATTATGAGTGGTAAATGTTTTAAATGATCACATGGTGGCTTCTTGGTGTTGTGACTAATCCAGCTCTCCAGTACTCACCCACCCCCACTGCTCTGTCTGTGGCACAAGGTAAGCCTGAGTCTTGTGTTATGTTCTGATTCTATTGCAGATAAAAATGAGCCAGGTGATGAATTTACTTAGTGCCCTGGGAGCAGCAGCTGGAATCATTCTCCTCATATTTGGTTTCCTTCTAGATGAAGAATTCATCTGTGGCTATTCTCCAGATGCTACTCAATGTGGTCCTATTACTGTTCTATTCCTTGTAAGTACCCTGTGCCATTTCTACAGTGAGAAGCAGATGGTTTAAACAAAAAAAATTAGCACCTAGTCAGCACCATCCAGATAATTTTATAGGCACCTGTGTATTTCCTTTTGCTCAAAACAAGAGTCCACTATACTAGACCAACATTATGTCAGGCATTGTGGAGTAGAACAATAAACAGTCAACAACTTATAAAAGGTATAAAACATTCAAGTAAAATAAGGATAATAAAAAGAGAAAGTGACACTAAAAGATAGAGGCATAGTGGTATGCTTGTGGTTCAAAGTTCCCAATATATATTATAATTGTGTCTTTGGTTTTAATATTTAGATTATATTTCTGATAAACTACGGTAAACTGAAAATAGACATTTCTGCTCTGTCCATACTGCAGTAACTGGTGTAAAATAATGTAAAAGGTATGAGTGAATCTATATAGAAATAAAATGATAATCAAGTAGGCACATTAAAGACTGCTAACATGACTAACTTCATTATAGAGTGCATGCTTAGTCAAGATGAGGCAATAGTTTGGATCCCAGTGCCCCCAAAAAATTGCTGAAGAAGTTCAAAACTACCTAAGAGAATGGAGCTCAGGTAAAGGAGAGCTGTTCTAAGATAGTGTGTGGTGTGATTAGGTGCAATAGGACCCCCAAAATCAGGGGAGGGGAGCAGAAAAGAGGGAACTTGTCCTGGTCATGCTGAGCAAAACTTTTCAAATCATCCCTTCTCTGAAAATGAAGTACTATATATAAAACAAACAAAACAAAACTGTAGCATGAATCTTAAAAGTTCTTATTAATAAAATCAAACCCGGGCCAGGTATTGGGGTGAACACTGGAAGGTCAGAGAGACAGAACAAACCACAACCAACCTCACCTGGCCAACTTCTCAGCTGATCTTGTCTCCTCAGACTGGATGCCCCGAGCCCTCATCCAGAATAGGTCTCAGCTGAACTGCTGCTCAAAAGCCTGAATGCTTAACCAGGCCAAATGTTTCTCCAGGGCAAATGCCTCTCCAGGGCAAATGCCTCTCCAGGGCAAATGCCTCTAGTTTCTGGTCCTCACGCTTTATATACCTTTCTGCTTTCTACCACCACTCCCTGGGATTAAAGGTGTGGCTTTCTGGGATTAAAGGTGTGTATCACCGTGCCTGGCCGTTTCCAATGTGGCCTTGAACTCACAGAGATCCAGAGGGATTTCTGTCTCTGGAATGCTAGGATTAAAGGCATATGCTACCACTGCCTAACCTCTATGTTTAATATTGTGGCTGTCCTGTTCTCTGACCCCAGATAAGTTTATTAGCATACACAATATTTCAGGGAACACAATACCCCCACACAAAACTCACTCAAAGATATTTAAAAACCTTAAAAGTCTGCTACTCACAAATGTAGCATGAATCTTAGAAGGTCTTATTAATAAAATCAAACCTGAGCCAGGTATTGGGGTGAACATTGGAAGGTCAGAGAGACAGAATAAGCCACAGCTATCTCACCTCGCTGAATCCTCAGCTGGTCTTGTTTCCTCAGACTGGATGCCCCGAGCCCTCATCCAGAATGGGTCTCAGCTGAACTGCTGCTAGAAGCCTGAAAGCTTAACCAGCCACATGTTTCTCCAGGCCAAAGGCTTCTCCAGGCCAAAGGCCTGCTCAGGCCAAATGCCTCTAGTTTCTGGTCCTCACGCTTTATATATTCTGCTTTCTACCACCACTCCCTGGGATTAAAGGTGTGGCTTTCTGGGATTAAAGGTGTGTATCACTGTGCCTGGGTGTATCCTTGAACACATGAATTTCTGCCTCTGGAATGCTAGGATTAAAGGCGTATGCTACCACTGCCTATCCTCATGTTTAATATTGTGGCTATCCTGTTCTCTGACCCCAGATAAGTTTATTAGCATACACAATATTTTGGGGAACACAATACCACCACACACAAACTAGAAGTTTGTAAAAGAAAAGTTTAGGACTTGGAATTTCTAAACAGAATGTTAAAGAACACAGAAGCTGCTTACATGTCACAGCTGTGTGTCATTGTTGGCCTTCTGCAATATAATTATGAAAGAGACAAGGAGGCCATTGTCCACTCAAGGTAGGTCTACAGTGACCTAGGCCCTTAATAGGCTTCTTAGCCTTCAGGTAAGGATAAGACAAAGTGTCGTGCACTAAAGTGGTACAGAGGACTGGCTGAATAAAGTGAATACAGAAAAAAAGTACTCAAGAAATTGTAGCCACAAACCAAATTTCTAACTTCTTCCCACTCCTCAGCCCTGTCCCCACACCCTGAGATTTTAACCTTCAGTAGACACCAACGATATGATCCAAGAATGCTCACAACTTGAACATTTGCTAATGCTAAAGGATATATGGGGATAAATGACCAATAGCTTCTAGAAGCCCTATAACTTTTCCAGCTCAAACTGAAAACATGTATAAAAAGAAATGACTCTGTGAATGACAGCTAATAGAAACAAGATAGACCATGCT
Source organism: Peromyscus nudipes (assembly GCA_902168325.1). Taxonomy (NCBI): domain Eukaryota; kingdom Metazoa; phylum Chordata; class Mammalia; order Rodentia; family Cricetidae; genus Peromyscus; species Peromyscus nudipes. The sequence goes on along the minus strand of CABHPH010158435.1, from coordinate 22,546 downwards.
CCTTTGCCAATAATCCAATCCAATCTATCATTGTTCTTTGTGATTTTCAGCAAGAGAATATACATACATATTATATTGTATATAACATATTTTATATCTTTATAACATATAGATATGTTCATTTGTGTGTATGTGTATTCAGAGAAGATGTACACTGAAGCACCAGTGGATAAGATCTTACTAAAACCACCACTCACTGTCACCTGTATACCTCATGTAGTCTCAAACAGTAGTCCTTAAGAAATTCCAAAGTAGATGTTCTATAAGACACGACAGCTCATAGGCAGCTCAAACTCCTTGGGATTAGTAACTACATCTTTTCCATTCAAGACTACTGGAGCAAAAGCACCCTCCTTCAAAGTGTCAGTTACCATTAATTGTGGCTTTCTTATCTTCCTATATTTCCCATGCTAGTTTAAGGTTCAAAATAACTAGTAGACAACCTTACTAACATGACATCACTGTGACAGTGTCTGGCTATTCCGTAAGGCTGAAATTAACTAGGCCCAAACATTAAAAACCCATGAAGATCACTACAGACCAATATTTCTTATAAATATATATATAAATATCCCCAGATGAATACAAGCATGTTGAATCTAGTGATATGTACACAGGGTTCCCAACTACAACCAGGTATCCTGTATCCTAAGAATGAAATGTATGTTTAAGTAAATCTATGTATTTACTATACTATATCAACAAAACACATGATGAAACTCACATGATATTTGAGTGGACATAGGAAAGAAAACATTGACTAAATACATCATTAAATGATAAAAACGCTCAACAAGCCATGAATAGAGGAGGAACTCTTCAGTTTGATTAAGTCCATCTGTAAAATTCTTCAATTTGCTTTCTCTCTGTCAAAAGTCTGGTAATTTATTTATCGATGTATTCAGCATCCACCAGGATTCAATCAGAAGCTCCCAGGCTGCAGTCAAGGATTAATGAGGAAGTAGGATGGCAAGCAGAGACATGATGAAAAGATGCATCCTCATCTGAGATGGCACAGTAAGGAGACAGCATCCATTTACATAAAAGGCACACATAGCTTTCAACCCAGTATCTATCTCCACTGCAATTAAGTCACCTGTATATAAACATGTGTTACAAGAACACTGCTGCAGCTTTGTTCAGAGTAAAACAAAAAAGAAAAAGCACAGAAAAAAAGAAGAAAATATATCAGCTCCTGTCACAGAAAAGTATTGAAATGCTTTACACCATGACATTAGATTAAAAACCAGGTGGCCTTAAATAGTTATTCAACCTATTATAAAGATACAATAAACAAATATAGCATAGGATAGACTTAATCACACGAGCCTTTGCAATGGCCAATAGAAGGATCCATTCTTGGAAGAGGGCAGGCTTCAACCAGCTCTGTGCCAGGGTCCAGCCTGTGGACTCCTGGCCAGGTGTGTATGGCTATGTGTACTCTTAGCTAGCATGGTACAATCTACTTTTAAAGTCTTCTGAGTGGTGCTTCTAGCCTAGCTTTCTCTCCATGTCTCTTTTTCCATGTGTTACTTTTTTTCTGGGGTAGTAGTTTTCTCTTTCCCCCTCTTTTTCTTGCCTTTTCTATTTTCGTCTCTACCATTTTCCTATATCTTGGCTTTCTTCTATCTTTGTCCTTCAAGAGACCACTTTTCTGATATGCATTGCTCTGTGGATGCTGTGTCTATGAAATGGAGAATGTCCTGAATATAATTTAGCAAATATTCTGTTTAATTTTTCTTTAAGACAATAATGTTATTGGGAAGCAGAGGCAGGTGGATCTCTGTGAGTTCAAGGCCAGCCTGTTCTCCAAGGCGAGTTCCAGGGAAGGCGCAAAGCTACACAGAGAAATCCTGTCTCAAAAAACAAAACAAACAAAAAAAAACAATAATGTTATCCTATGCTAATCTGGTATAGCTTATATTCCCATTATCCTTCACTAATTTGAGAAGTAATGGTTTATTATGTGGTAATGGCTACCTCATTGTGATCAGAAAACCCATCACTGTCCTATCATCATGATTCCATTGTTTCTTTCTGTTGCAGGGGATTTTGGTTATGTTGATGATCTTCAGCATTGCTGAACTGTTCATTTCCGTCTTTTCCTCATTTTTGGGATACACCAAAAAATAATTTGCAGAAGGCTGTTGTTGAATAGTACTGTGCAAGTAAAGATGCAATGTGAGACAGCTTAGAGGCCAGTACTGCTTGTAATAAAGAGCCAACACAAATACATATTTAAAATTCGTAATTATTTGAAGCAAAAGGGGCTGGGAGCGACTCAAGGGGGATCATTTTGGCCGATGAAACCCATCCTGCATCCCGGTAATGCCACTTCCTCTCCCAACAGAATGATTACCTCAGTGTAATCACCCTTCTTGTTCTTTGTGGCATGGCCACTCTATAAGTAAAGAGAGAAACCAAAGCTCAAACTCAGGTGACCTCGTCATCTGACTGGAAGTCTACACATGACAGTTTCCTGATGAGTCCCCTAAGAGACGCCACACAAGGGTTCCCGCTACATGAAGCAAGAAGATGAATTGAAAGGAAGAATGGGTCGGTCAGAAACTTTTACCTTGAAGCCACAAGACTGTCAATTGTTAGTAGCCAGCTACAAGAGTAGCTACAGCATGCTGGTTAGTTTTTATTTTTAACTTGACACTAAAGATACCCAGGAAGAGAAATGGCCAGTTGAGTAATTGCCCAGATAAAGTGACCTGTGGTCATGTTTGGGGCACTGTGATGCTTGACATGGCAGGGTCCATGCCACTAGGGGTGGTGACATCCCCCAGCAGGTGGGGGGAGCTGTATAAAAAAGCTGGCAGGGTGATGGGTCAGAGAGCAGAGTAAGCAGCATTCCTTTGTGGTTTCTGCTCCAGATTGTTGCTTTGAGTCTCAGACCTGACTTCCCTCAGTGATGGACTGTTATCTGAAAGTATAAGCCAGATATAACCCCTTCCTCCCCTAAATTTCTTTCAGCTATAGTATTGACCATAGCAGCAGAGAAGCAAACTAGAATAAATACTCAAATCAATAATCAACGATGGTAAGTATTGATGGAGCTACTATGGTATAACTGCTGCTCCTTTGACCTCACAAAATCCCGAGAAAACTGTGATTGTTACATCTAAACAAGGAGGCTGAAGCATGAAAAGGGTAAAATCTGCTCGATGTCACAAAGCTTGCAGTGATGGGTCTGCATCAACATGCAGTCTGGTTCCACAGCCCAAGAGGTTTCACTCCTTATCTGCCGGTATCTGTCTCTTGAGCTCTTGTTGGGTCTCTAAACCCTTTTACACCCTTCAAAATTAAAAGTAATTTCATGTTGACAGAAATAATGCCTTTCCAAAACAACTATATTTTCCAAAGTAATGTGAAGAATAGCACTGGCTTTATTTTCAAAACCCCTAAGGAAACAGTTCACAGACTTGGCTGACTGCGCATTCACATCATCTAAGGAACTTCCAGAATCCCCAGTGCACCATGGGCAAACATATCAATTTCATCAGAGTATGGTGAGAGCCATGCACTTGATCAGTTTTCTGAGATTTACAGGGGATTCCAATACAGAGAATCCTGGAAGAGGCTGCTGTAAGACAGCATAGTATATATGGGGTGAGGGGACAACAAGATACTCTCTATGACCATTCCCTGCAATCCATCATGTCTCATGCTCTGTAACCTGTGGAATGTACCAGTATCATCTAGTGAAAGAGCCAAATAAGATCTTAATGTGGGTGCTGGAAAGATGGCTCGAGTTAAGAGAATTCTCTGCTCTTCCACAGTTTGGTTCCCAGTATCCACATTGGACAGAGCACAGCTGCCTGTAACTCCAGTTCTGGGGTCTCTTACACCCTCTTCAGGCTCCCATGGCACCTGCAAGCTTGTGGTGCACATACACCCAGGCAGGCACACATGCATATACAAATAAATAAAATATAAATGTTTTAAGGTCCTCGTGTTGTTTTAAAAACAAATGACATCATGAGGTTTGCAGGCAAATGGATGGAACTAGAAAATATCATCCTGAGTGAGGTAACCCAGACTCAGGAAGACAAACACAGTATGTACTCACTCATAAGTGGATACTAGATGTAAAGCAAAGGATAACCAGACTGCAACCCACAGCTCCAGGGAGGCTAGCTAGTAAGGAGGACCCTAGGAAAGACACAGGGATCGCCCAGCGATGGAGAAACAGATGAGATCTACAGGAGCAAACTGGGGGTGAGTGGGGGTAATGGAGGGCAAGGGTTGGGGGAAAGAGAGCTTGGGGGAGTGGGAGGTTCGAGCTGGATCAGGAACAGAATGGGAGAACAAGGAAAGAGATACCATGATAAATGAAGACACCATGGGAATAGGGAGAAGCAGAGTGCTAGGGAGGTCCCCAGGAATCCACAAAGATGACTCCACCATAGACTACTGACCATGGTCGAGAGGGCACCTGAACTGACCTACTCTGGTGATTGGATGGCCAAACACCCTGTCATGACAGAACCCTCATCCAGTGACTGATGGAAGCAGATGCAGAGATCCATGGTCAGGTCCCAGGCGGAGCTCCAGGAGTCCAGTTGACAAGAGAGAGGAAGGATCATATGAGCAAGAGCTATCCAGACCATGATTGGAAAAAGCACAGAGACAATTAGCCAAACTAGTGGAAACACATGAACTGTGGACCAATAGCTGAGGAGCCCCCATGGTACTGGACTAGGCCCTCTGGATAAGTGAGACAGTTGTTTAGCTTGAACTGTTTAGGGGGCCCCCAGGCAGTGGGACCAGGACCTGTCCCTAGTGCATGAGCCGGCTTTTTGGAACCTCGTGCCTATGGAGAGACACTTTGCCCAGTCTTGGTGCAGGGAGGAGGGGCTTGGACCTGCCTCAACTGAATGTACCAGGCTCTGCTGACTCCCCATGGGAAACCTTGCCTTGGAGGAGGTGAGAATGGGGGGTGGGTGGGGGAGGAAGGCTGGGGGTGGGAGGAGAGAGGACAAGGGAATCTGAAGTTGATATGCAAAATGAATAGAAAATCTCTTAATAAAATTTAAACAAAGAAATATTTGAACACACATCACAGGACATGATAAAAGTAAGAATCAAAGATGGGAAGAAAAATAAAATTGAGTACCTAAAAGAAAAAAATGAACAACTTGATAGAAAAAATGGACCACACTCTTGACTAGACACTTTATAGAATAGAACAGCACAAAACCATCCACATATATGAAGATAGGCATTGCCATCAGCGCCATAGGAAGAAAAACCTAAATGGCACTGACATGCCATACTTCTATTCATAAATATTTGTCATAGAAAATGATGAGCTACATGTATGAGGGTGTATATATAACATTCACTGAAAAGTATGTTCTAAAGATTGAAAGCAATCATATTTTATTTAAAACAACACAATTTGTTTAGATTAAAAATAAAAACCAAATTAGAACCAAAAATAAACCATGAAGCATTGGAATTTATTTCTAGAATCTTCTAGACCCAATAAAGATAATTTTTCCTCTTTAAAAAAAAATAAAGAAAACACTTTTGAACTCATAGATCCCCAAAAGGGTCTTGAGGATGCCAAAAGATTTCCAATCCTCACTCTGAGAATCACAGCATTGTGCTGCATTGCCCTACACTAACTGGATGCCACCAGCACTGAGACATTGCCTGTGTCATTTCAAACTGTCATGGCTGCCCATTAAGGAAGGTGTGCCTTCAGTCACAGACATGAAAGCGAAACTCAAAGCAGCCAACTTTTTCTCAGAACACAAAGGGCATCTTATTTAAAAACAGGATTTGAATTAAGATTCCTAACTGCAAATCTCATATTTCATGCTGCCTTGGGCATAGGAAGAATTGTAGCTTGTTCAAATGAACAGACTAACAAGCTTTCTTAGATTTCTGCTCTACGCTAGAAGGAGCCCAGGTGTGCTCTAAGCTGGAAGTTAATGGATGAAGGTGAGGAGCAAGAGACATCAGTGTTTATTTCCCATGGACTGAGGTTCTGGTGAAAGAATATTTGGTAACTGAGTGAGTGATATTCAGGCTTTAGAAGTATTTAAAGGTGAAAACCTGACACATTATGGTAAGGACTTGTAAGTCAGACTAATTATTAGATGTTATTTTATCATGCACAGTCGTGTGACTTAACAGAGTATTTAAATACTATGGGCTTTAAATTCTATGGCTAAAATTCAGTAACATTTACCTAATGCTTTGCTGTGAACCTTCAGCACTTGAAATTTTTAAATCACTGAGTAAATGGTGTAGGTACTTATAATTGAAAGTTTTTTTGCTTCTAAAACTTTATTTTATCAACTTCTAGCAGTGTGTTTGGGGACCAGCTCCTCCATTTCCTAAGCCTTGGTTTCTCTAATCATAAAACAATCAGTTGATATTGTGGGTGTTATCAGAATTTTGACACAGGTGGAGCGTGGCATGTGCATGGGCACTTGATGAATGTTATTTTCCTGTGCAAAGTGTGAAGTGTTTCCTCAGAACACACAGAACTATAAGAATGTTAAGCACTTGAAATTATAAGTACAACACTGGGATCTTCAAGCCTGCAGCCAGATTCGATTTCATTTCAATACTGAGCCTCAGTTCTGAGCAACCTGCTTCTCCCTTACCAATGCTCTGAACCAAAATCCCTCCAAAGGCAGATAATTCTGGGTACCAGGGCTTTGCTGAGCAGCTGACAACATGCCATCAATTTCCTTCCTAATTCTGAGTAGCCTGCTGGTCCTTACCTTCATGAGAGAAAAAACCAAACAGAGCCCTTAGAAAGACTCAGAAAAGCCTAGCCCTGCTTTTAAAGGACATGGCGATCAAAGGCTGAGTAAGGAAGGGACACAAACAATCACGATGTAGAAGTCAGTCTTCAGAAGAGGGAAGCACAGTACCAAGAGATGGGACTTGAGAACATATGTGGGTCTGCAAACGCTAGCTGGATCAGAGTTATTAGACTTTTATATGCACCGTCAGAGCATCTTTTCCAGATTGGAGGCAGAGGATAGTGATAAGAGGATAGTTTAAAGGAAAAAGCTGTTAAAGGTGTAACAGCATCATCAAAACGTCCAGCATAAAACAGGGAAATCAAAGGCAGGGCAGTTGACAAGTCCTAACTGTGGTGAGCATTTGAGCACACTCAGTCCAAATCAGCCAAGACAACTTAAATGGATGATATAAACTGAATTCGAGTTGGTTTGGGAGGATTCACACTGAGACAAGGTCATCTCCTTGGCTAGAAAGACAAGAAGAACAGATATCCCAAGACTAGGAAGGTTGGGTTGTACATCCCTGGGTCAGGGCTCTCAAAGGCCACACATTTACAAGGCCTGGCCTGCTCCCGCATGCAGTCCACTGAAAGGTACATATATCTAACCCACCCACCATGCCTGGATAGGAGCTTCAGGTCTCACAGTCATCTACAGGCCAGGCCTGGAGAGCTCTGGTTTAAATATATTCCTAAAGATCTTAGAAAAGTTAACTCTCATTGTGTCAGTGCTGAGAAGTGGGCCTTACGTGGTGATTGGTCATAAGGGCTCTGCCCTTAAAAATGCTAACACTGTCACCATGGAAACTAGCTAGTACCCATCCCTAATCCCCTCCATGAATGTGTGTTCTCTTGTCCTATGCCTTTCTCCATGGGATATTAGAGCACAAAAGCCCTGTCAGATGTGGGGCCCTTGACCTTGAACTTCCCAGACTACTAAATTGTAATGTCTGTTATTTATAAATGTAAAAAGTCTTGGATATTTTAGTGGAGCAACACAAAACAAAGACATTATGTCATTATATCCAACCATTGACACTTTTCAACAGATATGCACCTAGAATCTCTAATGGTTGGGGGATCTGCCATTTTCCCTCCCCTCCTCACTACAACATTCCTGACAGGTGGCTGAAAGGCTATCACCTCAGTTTTCTGAATGGCAGTGTGTTTTCTACCCAAATAGCAGCTTGTTGCACTAATAAACCACTTCATCAATATGTTGCACCAAAAATAAGGGCTCTGCCCTTAAAAATGCTAACACTGTCACCATGGAAACTAGCTAGTACCCATCCCTAATCCCCTCCATGAATGTGTGTTCTCTTGTCCTATGCCTTTCTCCATGGGATATTAGAGCACAAAAGCCCTGTCAGATGTGGGACCCTTGACCTTGAACTTCCCAGACTACTAAATTGTAGTAAATTCCCCAAAAATACTTCTACTCACTGGTCCTAATTGTATGTCTCTAAACCAATTTAAATGAAATAGAGAGGGGGAAAAAAGAGAGACGAGAGAGAGGTGAATAGCCTCAGATTCGTTAATATAGTTACTGCGTTTCAACCCTTTAGATTAAATGGGCAAAGATACCTATCTACAGTTCTGTACCTCTAATGAAATAAAATAATAGACAATGAAATTAAAAATTAATAAAAAGCCTAATATATGAGCATACAGGGTGTGTATAGAGGAGGGGATAATAATAACCTTGAGAAAAATCTTTTATTCACCTCCCAGATATTTAGACTTTCGCCATGCCACCAACTTCTTCCACTTACCTACTTGATCTGGCACTGGACTTGGGCATACAGCTCCGGGCATACTGAAGAGAGAGGGCAGCAGGAGGTGGAGAAGAAGGGTGGACTCATATGTGAAAGTGTCGTTTCAATTCACAGCACCCAAAATGGGAGTTGAGTCTTGCCTCATGCTTCTGGGTTCATGCTCTATGGAAAACAAATTATATTTGAGGCCATTTCTGCTAAATTTGACACAAGATTTCCATGGCCTGCTAGAACTGTGTATGAGCAAATGATAGGGCCATTTGCAAACCAACAAGCACAACACTCCCAAGTGTACCTGTTCGGGGCTTCTGAGTCTCTGCACGGGCGCCTCCCCCACCTGCTCAACCCTAAAAGTGAAGCATGAAGGTAAAGTCAGTCCCTAGCAGCCCATCTCTGGAGAATTTCTAGCGCCCCCCTAACCCTTAGGGACCCACCATCCACACCTGCTTACAGGGTGGGGGCTGCAGAACTTCTTCTAATTAAGGTAGCATGAAGCACACCAGACAGTCCCCAGGGTATTTTTCAAGAAGTGAAACCTCCCGGTAAGGCAGAAACTATTTTGTATATCCTTTCTATCGAAGCAAAGTGATTGGAGCAGATCTCAAGGTAGCAGAAGCTGCTAATTTCCTGTCACCTGGTGTCAATCAGAGAGGTACCAGCCCCAGGGCCTGGTCCATCTTATTCATCTTCAAGTATTTGAGATAGGAGAAGGAGCCAGTTGATCTCAGCAGTGTCTGAATTGGCCCGTGAGCCTTGAAGCCTTGGAGACTCAGGTAAGGCATGAGTTTACTCTGCTTAAATGATTAAAAAGAGGAAGGATGAGGAGAGGAGAGGTTTTAGAGACTAGAGAGTCTTTCAGACTGGGGTGCCCCTGGTGAGACTTTCAAATGGCAGCATGATTTAAGCTGTGATGGCTTCAAGTCTGGATGTGCCACCTTCCTCCTAACTGCTCCCCCTCTCAAAAATTACTCTAGGCAATGAGTGGTAAGCAGATGCCAGCATGGAGGTAAAGTCTCTGGCATGTTGGGCTCAACCTGAGGCTCTACTACATAGAAGCTGCATAACCTTGGTTGAGTGGCCAAACCTCTCCATGCCCCAATTTCCTTGTCCATAAAATGGGAGCAATAGAAAGGCCCTCTGCATCATGAAGATTAAACCTAAAATGCGGAATCTTTTTAGGACTGCCTGAGACCAAACTAGAAAATAATCCTGGCCGTAAGAGTCTAATTCCGTTCCTCTTGTTTCTGCTGATTTTTGTCTCCAAAGATCAACTTCACTGTAAACATGCATAGATGGTGTCAAACTTTAGTGGCTAGCATTTTCTACATGTTATTGGTACACGGAGGACAACTCCTGCTTTCTATGTACCATCTAAGAAGCCGAGGGTAAGAGTGGGCACTGGAGACAGGCTAGAGGGATTGACTTTAGCTAGGTTCTAATATGTTCCCAAAACTAAACCATAAAGTGTGTGTGTTGTGTGTGTGTGTGTGTGTGTGTGTGAGAGAGAGAGAGAGAGAGAGAGAGAGACAGAGAGAGAGACAGAAAGAGAGACAGAGAGACAGAGAGAGAGAGAGCGCATCCCTGTTTCCCTTATAAGGGTTTGGTCTCATCAATGGTCAGGTGAAGGAAGGTTGTTATCGTCTTGTGAATAGACAGCATCCTGAGTATTTATCTGTAAACCTTCCAGAGGAGGAAGCTGAGATTGATGATCTGTTTAACACTGAGTGAGATCACAGCATCACAGGAGGCAGGTTCCCTGTATAATCCTGCACAGCTCCCTTAGTGGATTAACACTGTACAGCTCCCTTAGTGGATTAACACTGTTTCAGGAGTTACATGTCACACTGAAATGAAAGTGGTTTAGTAGGAAAGTAATAAACATGAATGACTGTGGACTTGGAAGAAGTTCTTACCATCAGGCAAGGAATGACCTCATGAACATCCTTTTGTGGAGGTTGACAGAATGGGGGGTGAGGGGGAAGTTTTTGCAGATTCAATAAAGAAGGCAGGAGACATGTCCAATTATGACTACTGAGGACATGGGTTCTGAAAGACATCAGAGCTGGAATGTAATGAGGAGTCAGAAGGGTGTCTCGAGACAGCAAAGAAAGTGAATTAAAGATAGTGAGATAGGTTGGTGAGAGCTGAGGCCCAGGAAGAGCACAACTTAGCAGTGATTTAGGGGATGTGTCTCAGTTGCTTTGTGAAGGGTGTATTAGAAAAATTATCATGACGGGCCAGTAGCGCAATGGATAACGCGTCTGACTACGGATCAGAAAAATTATCGAAAGAAAACAATAACCACAATATTTCTAACATTTCTGACATTAATGTGTGTGTGTGTGTGTGTGTGTGTGTACATGTGTGGAAGTCAGAGGACAACCTGCAGGAGTCAGTTCTCCCCTCCTAACATGTGAGTCCTGGGGATGGAACCTGGGTCATCAGCCTTGGCAATAAGCCATATAGCCGGCCTCACCACAAGATTATTTTTCCTTATGCTATACCAGGAAAGGAAATCGGAATAAATCTACAGGTGATACTAGATGTAGGGAAAAGGTTCATGTGTATGAAGTACTGCAGATGTAGAAATGGCATGCTTTTGCTATTGCCTGAATATGTGAGGGGGCTGAAGAAGCAGGAGTAGAATCTGCCTCCAAGCCTGTATGTGTCAGCGCACATCCATGCACACACATGTGGAAGATGGAGGTTAACATTAGACGCCTTCTTCAGTCACAAGACAGGGTCTCTCACCCAATCTGAAACTTAAAATTTTGGCTAGACTGGCTGGCCAGCAAGCTCCAGGGATCTGACTGTCTTCACTTGCCCAACACTGGAGTTACAAGTGCATGCTACCACAGCTGGCATTTTATGTGGATGCTGAAATCCATACTCAGGACCTCACACTTGTGATGCATGACCTAAGCCATCTCACAAGCCCCCTGGTTTAGACCTTTTAAGTCTGAGCAATCGGCAAAATAAAGTGACCCAAGGCACTGTGCCCAGAAAAGGCCACACACTGCAGCACAACCTTTGTACAGAGAAGTTTCGGTTGAGTGGCAGAAACTAGTTAAGAATTGTGTGAGTGAGGAGGAAGTTGGGGAAGGGTAGAAGGCAAAATTTGAAGAAGCTGAAGTGAAGAAAGGGGAAATGGGGAAGTAATTGGGGACTTTACCAGAATTTTTTAAATGGGAGTTTAGGGACTGGGAACAAGGTAGCACATTTTTGTTCAAATAAGGCTCAGGAATAATAATTATTCCTTGAGTATTATTTTATCAATCACAGCACATCTTATATTATCCTAATTTTACAGAGACCACGAATGTGCATAATGCCACACAAAGAGTGAGAGTAGGTCCCAGGAAGAAGAGATTTCTGGAAAGAGCAAGCATCTGGTGAAAGGAAATGGACTGAAAGGGCTGAGGAGGAAAGAATGGAAGAAGATTCACCTACAGCCATAAACACAGGGCAGGGGGAGGGAAGAATAAGTGCAAGGCTATTTTTAGTGGCAAAGGAGGAAGTTGAGGTTGGGGGGCTTCAAGCATCTCAGTAGATGATGGAGTTACTGGACCTAAAAGTCATTATTCAAACCAAAACCACAGAAGAAGCTGTGACATCTTCAGGGGAATGGACAAGGAAATGGTGACGCTCTAGAAGTCACAAAGGTTTGTGGAAGTTGCAGTGATGGTAAAATGGGATGGTGTGTGAGCAAATTAAGTTGGGATTTCAGTATCTATTTATTTTCATATTTGTGAAAATAAAGCCCTGTATTGTTTCATTTTGGCCAATGTGGTCAGTAACCGTGCTAATCTACCAGAAAATCTTTGCTGTGAGCTGGGGTCTACTGAAGCCATTTCATATAATGTTTTAATGATGAGGCAAAGCTGGAGAAATCTACATTTGTGGGAGTACGTGGACTAGCTCTAGCTTCACAAGTTTCCATTGAATGTAATTGTATTGCACAGTCAATCTATAGTGTCCTCATGTGTGTGAGAGAAAGAGAGGGAGGGGAAGGAGATCATTAGCATAAAATGGCAAGTCAAAGTCATATTTTGTTTATAAAATACTATTTTGCAGTAATATTTATTTAACACTTTGTAGAACTACGGTTATTAGAAAGATACTATTCTAACAGAAAGACAGAATGTTCTTCTTTCCATATTATTACTGCCAATAGCCCATACAGATAGCTCCATGAGACTTTGCCTAAATCAAAGGTTAATCTCAGCAACAACACAGACCCAAGACTTAATGAGCAGCTGGTAACTACAGAAGAATTATAATGATGGTAGTCCAATCATTTCCACCACCCTGAATAATTAATGATCTTGCACTTTAAGTCACCATCACTAAAATTAGTCCCCTAGAATGGAGTTAAGTGAATTCTAGCTCATTCCATAGTTACCGAAGGATCTTGGGAAAATTAACTTATGGGGTCTTCTATACATCCACCAAAAGGAAATGCAGTGCCTACTGAGAGAGAGAGGTATGGAAAACTGAAAAAAGCACAGCTAATATCCCTGGGGACATAGTACATGCCCAGTAAATAACTACAGTCTAGCCTGGGGGTCCACAGAATGAGCTTCAGTGTCAGTGTCTTCAAGTTTGGCTTCCTTACTAAGTATAAGGACTTGGCAAAAGCATGCCCCATGTCCAGGAGCAGGATCCTTATTTGTGACAAGAGCAAACTGGTTTCTGAGATTTTTCTAGTTCTAGACCAGAATTCATTTGAAAATTCCTTGGTGGGTTATGTAAATAATTTTTATTTTGGTTGGTGGTCTCGTGGGATGGTTTGTGGCATGAAGCAGATTGCCCTGGGCCAAGTGACATCTGGTAATTTAGAACATGAAGGCAGTCAAGTGAGAAACTCTTCCCTAAAGCCCACGCTGCAGGCAGCTCATGCTCTGTATTGCTTTAAGTCATGAAGAGTGTGCATATTTTGAAGGGAAAGGAAGAGAAAGTGAACTGTTTCCCACAGCAGTCAAAGCAGTGAGTCATGGACACTGCAGTTGACAAGTTGGAGGCTTCATTTCAGATCATTAGTAATTATATAACTTCAAGTGAGTTGCCTAACTTGTCTGTCCTTGCCCTTCCCCACACACATACGCTCTGTAAAGCACAGGCAATGATTCATCCCTTATCTCCTCTACTGGGCTCAGAAGAGATGTCCCCGATGGAATTTCCTTGTAATTATAAAATCAGCAGAAGTCTAAGAGATTCAGCTGCCCAGCTCTCCTTGACTTTAGTGTAAGACTCAGCAGCCCGAGGAGACAGTCTTAATTCCCAAGGCCTGTTACACAGCTTACTATCAATAAAGATGAGACCAGAGGTGCGGCCTTAGAGAATAATATCCAGGGCACAGGAAAATATCAAGGGAATTCATATCTGTGGTTTTGACATGACCAATCAGTGAATACCCCCAACAAATGGCACGTGAAGAAAGCTTAATGGCCTTAACCTGTCAGAACTGGAAAGAATGTGGTTCATCATCACTTCAGAAACAACTCATGAGCACTGACAGAAGACACTTGCTGCCCTCTTCCTCTAGGCACATATGTCCACTCATTTCTTAAGATAATTCTATGAGAAGGGTACTATTCTCACTTCACAGATAAAATGGAAACTACAGCTCAGAAGTATATAACAAGAATTGCAACAAAGCAGCTGATATTTATTCAGATGTGAGTGCTTTACATAGATCTAGCATTCCTTCCAAGTTTATTAAGAAGCTATAACATGTGAGCATTCTTTTAGATCCTGGTCAAGAGGCAACGAGATCATTGGTTTCTATATAGAGAGAACTGCAAAAAACAAGTAATTTACCACAGTAATAACTGAAACGAGGTGAAGAGAACAGGATGTGTTGAGCCAGAGAGAACATGTAAGAACATGTGTGATAGGTTTAGAGAAGGCCTCTGGGGATAACTGATATTTAAACTATGCCCGGGTTTAAAAAAAAAAAAAGCCACCCAAATATGAACCATCACCATCTATCTCTTACAACAAGCTTCCAGTCTAGAGTTGAAGAATCTGAGGCCCAGAGAACTTGTCCAGCACCTCAGAGTAATTAGAATTACTGTTTAAACCAGACAGTCAGACTCAGGGGCTGTGGTCTGTCTTGTGAGAACAGAGAGCATTCTTGATGTGACCTGTTCAAAGTCAGAATCAGAGGGAGAGAGAGGCCTAGAATCATCCCCTCCTGATTTTAAGGACAGTCCTTACCACAGTCAGGCACGACACCTCTGGGCCAACACACTGTTCAGAGACAAATAGATGAACAAGCCAATAAAAAGTATGCTTTGCAGTATTAAATTGTAAGAAGAGTATCCAAGGAGGGGCCAGCTAGCCAAATGCATAGATCAGGGATGAAGCTCAGTGATATTTTCCTAACATTCATAAGGCTTTGGGTCCAAGCCCCAGTACAGACAAAAATCTATGGGGACATAAATTCACAGTGTGTTCTAGGGTATAGCTCATTGGTAGAGGAACTGACAGCCTAGTGTTTTCTTAAATGTTAATGTGTGTCCAGACATGATTAGCAGGAATTCTAGCTCAGATTCCTGGGCCCATGTGTCCTTGCCTGAGATAGCCCCTCCAGATACTTTCCAAGAACATAGTGGTAGACCTTGCCTCACATTGGAAGCTACTAGGAAGATGGCATGCCCCAGTGGCACTATCAAGGGAACACTAAGAGAAGTATTGATGGTGACAGAAGGTAAGATTGCCAAAGACTTTGTCATTGACTCACCTTACTGTTTTATTTTCAGGAACTTGAGAACAGAATGACAACACCCAGAAACTCAGTGAGTGGAACTTTCCCAATAGAGTCTACCAAAGGCCCCCTTGCCATGCAGCCTTCTCAAAAAGTAAACCTCAGGAAGACATCTTCACTGGTGGGCCCAACACAAAGATTCTTCATGAGTGAATCAAAAGCTTTGGGGGTAAGACTGTTCTCTATTCTGCACCTTGGAGATGCTCTGGCCTACAGATGCTGATGCTTCCAGCTATACATGGAATTCAGTCTACCTTGCACTGGCAGATCTGAGTGGATGTGTTCTTTATGTCTCTCACAGTGGGCTAGGCCAGAGGGTACAAAAGAGTTACCACCTGGATCACTGTAGGGTGATCATATATCATCTCTTGGCTTGGAGGATAAGAATCTTCCATTTGGGTCCATTGTTCAAATTCCAGACACATCTGTTCCTTGGAAATGCCTTGTGTGGTGGGAGAGATAGATCTGAACAAGAAGGAGGCAAAGTTCTTGGCAGTGCTACCACTCCATTCAGTTTCTTTGTGTGGTCCTCAATCGGGTCTCAGGCTTCCCACCTGGCCTTTGACCTTCACCAATGATGGGTTCAGTTCACCACCAGTGCTTTTCTTCTTTCCCCAGGCTGTCCAGATCATGAATGGCCTCTTCCATATTTCCCTTGGGGGGCTGCTGCTGATCCCCACAGGGGTCTTTGCACCCATCTGTGTGAGTGTATGGTACCCTCTCTGGGGAGGCCTTATGGTAAGTTAGAATAAACAGCAACCGTTTATGAGATGTTGGAGGGAAAAAAAAGCCAAAAAAAAAGATCTAGATTGTTTCCGTGTTAATGAAAGTAATCCAGGCAGGAAGAAGGCTACTGGGTTGATATAGCTAAGTGGGAAGAAGGATAGACTACACCACGTGACTCCTGTGGCTGATTGTGGTCATGCTTCATGTGGATTCACGTAAAGGAGCTCTGCCAGCTGTGCTCAGAGAAGCAAGACTGTACAAAGCAGGGTCTCTCCACAGCTAACTCCAGCAGGGTGTGAGACACCAGATACTTGGTGTTTTGGAAGGAAAAGAAAAATGGGACATCCTAAGTCCTCCATCTCCCTGCAATTTTGTTAGTTACTATGACATCTGATGAAATTATTCCCATTCCAAATAATCCCTCTGTACTTATGAATGCAGCAACACTCTTTGGGGCTACTTAATGTACATGTTTCCCAAACTTATAATTCTGTGTGTGACATGGGGCTAGGTAGTGTTTATTTTGCCAGGACACTTTTCATGTAGAATTGAGGCTCTCAGAACTTAGGCGGATTGGTTGCAAGACTTTTCTGCACTTTATAGCTTGACCCTTAAAAAAGGAAGTTGAGAAATAATCACTATTACTTCCTATAGCAACCAACATTTTGGTGAAGTGTATTATATTCAAGATAAGTACTGCCTTGTACACTATCTTTCAGTGGCATCAGAGCTATTAAACCACGATGACCCCAAAAGAACATTTTCACTAATTACAATTAGAAAGATGGGCTGGAGAGATGGCTCTGCAGTTAGGAACACTGGCTGCTCTTCCAGAGGACCTGGGTTCAATTCCCAACACCCACACATAAAACAAATAAATTTAATTTTTTAATTTCCAAAAAGAAAGAGAATGAGAGTACTTTAATTCACACTGACATTCTCTCCTACCTATGCCTCCGAGACCCCAGTCTTAATTGTGTTTTTAAAACTAGTGACTTAGTCTAATTGCAGCCTGTGTAGAGAAGGAGTAAGTCATGTTATTGAGGGTGATTTCTTATTTTTCTATTTGATGGTATGGGCCCAGAGGATTCTCACTGACACAGAAGTGTGAATTCTGTCTCTCTTTTCTTATTCTATTCCTAATGGTACCCAGAGGTTGAACAGTACAGACTGAGTATATGAACCTTAATAACAAAGAAATATAGCTACCTAGAAATAATTTAATAGGATAAAATTTGATGCATAGTTTAATGAAAGACACTAAAAATGTAGGTGGTTCCTTCCCAACCAATCATCAGTGGAAAACAGTGACCCTTCTCTGCCTCTCCCCTTCTGCCCCTTTTCCTCCTCCTCCCTCCCCCTTCCCACTCACCCCTCTCTTTGCAGTATATTATTTCGGGATCACTCCTGGCAGCAACAGCAGAGCAAACCTCCAGGAAGAGTTTGGCAAGTAATCATATGTCTTTTCCCACACATCAGACACAATAATGACTTTCTCAGTTGAAAACAAGTCCTAGGGACCCTTAAAGAGTTTAGCAATCACTGACTCCCTCTGAGCAAAGATCCTGTATCATCCTGGTTGTGATATGACGTCTTCATGAAAAACTGAAAAATGGCATCTGCCTTTAGTCTGTCCATAGCAAGGGAATCAAAGGCAGAGCCCAGAAGATGGCACTTACAGTCTTTCAATACTAAGTTCCCTGTGGAGATGATAGAACTGATGTATTCTGAAAGAATGTCATTTTCCCCACACACTATTTAGGAAATTTTTCTGATCGTATGCTTGAGTCATGTTCTAGCTAAGTCAGAACCCTGAGTGAGTGAGTACAGGGTGCTCCTGATTTTTCACCCTATGAACAGAAGTTGTAGTCCTGGCATAAGAAATCAAGATAAGACCGAGAGGTGGTGGCACACACCTTTAATCCCAGCACTCAGGAGGTAGAGCCAGGTGGATTCTGTGAGTTCAAGGCCAGCTTGGTCTACAGAGCAAGATCCAGGACAGGCACCAAAACTACACAGAGAAACCCTGTCTCAAAAAAAAAATCAAGATAAAGATGAATAGAGCATTGTGTGTGATAGTGTGATAAAGTGGAAGATGTAAGGCCTACAGTGTGATCTTATCTTTAAAGATTAATTTATAGCCTCTTTTAAAAAGGTAACATACAGAATTCCTGAAGGATGGGTGACTAGATCTCACTACCAAATTTCTCTCCAGAAAATCCTCTAACAATATTTTCACTTACTAACCTAAGTCACTTTGAGTTGGTAAGGATCTGAGTGGATTGAGACAGTTCCTCTCTATAAGTGGTCTGAAAAATTCAATTTAGGGTAAGGGACAAATGGTTTACAAATATCAAATACAACCAAAACTACCAAATTGCCATTAATAAGCCATGTAGCCAGGTATAAAATATGTGTTTCATGAAACAATCATCAATAATGCCATACCATTGTGGTACTTGGCATATGATATGCCAAGCTTTTATCACCCATGCAGGACAGAGCAGTCACAGCCATATCCTCTAACCTGTGTATCAAGAGACATCTGCCCTAATGGTACTGGGGGAAGACAGCTGACTGGGAGTGACCTTGTCAGCAGGGAGTGGTAGCATTATTATGGCTGATGCATTTTTTTATTGGATGGTACAAACCTAGAAGGTTCTATCTATATCTACAGCAACGATCTTTAGTCATGATATAAAATACTTCTTATCCTTCTGCCCACTGCCTTATTATGCAAAGAGATGATAATCTGGATGCTCATTAAGTCCTTACTGTATGTCTGGGAGGGTGGTGCCAATGAAAATTCCAGGGATACAGCATGTGCGTAAGGAATTACTGGAATTTTGGTTTCATAAATTGGGTGGATGGTGATTGTATAAGATGAGAAGACTGGAGAAGGAGGGAGAAGGAGGCTAAAAGTTGTACTTCACAGTGACAGCGAGGCTCACACCCATAGCTAGAACTGAACTAGAATTCAAGTGTGGCATCTTTGAGTCAGGGAGATGGCAAGTGGAATCCCACATCCTACTTTATGTTTTCTGAATAGAAATCAAATCTAATTAACAAGGCTGCCTCTGTTTCAGGTCAAAGCCAAAGTGATAATGAGCTCCCTGAGCCTCTTTGCTGCCATTTCTGGAATAATTCTTTCAATTATGGACATACTGAATATTACAGTTTCTCATTTTTTAAAAATGGAGCGTCTGGATCTTAGTAAAACTCCCAACCTGTATGTTGATATCTACAACTGTGAACCATCTAATTCCTCGGAGAAAAACTCTCCATCTACACGGTACTGTTACAGCATGCAGTCTGTGTTTTTGGTAAGTATGAAAGCAGTGCTCCTCCAGAGAAGAAAGGTGCTATGTTTTATTACGAATATCAACTCTGGGTCCAGGTAGTCTGTGTCTGCTATTTTTTCTGTATGTGGCTTTGGGCAAGAACCCTCCTCATATACTGCTTCTATTTCCTCAGCTGTAAAACAAGGAGAGTAAAACTGTGTATCTCCTTGGATTGATTTGAGAAACAAATTAGTTAACATAAGCAAGGCACTTAGAATCATTGGTATGGAAGATTCTACCTGTGACTTTATTATTTCTTCTGAGAAATGGTCTTGCTGTGTAGCCCTGGCTGGTCTGCTACTGACTATTTAGCCCAGACTAGCTTCAAATTCACAACAATCCTGCCTCTACCTCCTGAATGCTGGGATTACTGGTATGTGCCACCACACCAAGCTTTATGTGTTCATCATTCATCATTGTTAATATCATTAATGGCATTAATAATTATTATTAATAAAAATGGAAGAAATTCCTACACTGTTATTAACATGTTTTCCCTCATAGAATTTTAAATACAGAGTTTAAAGGGGAAAGGCAATACATCTCCCAAATGTTGTGGAGTTTCCTTGGTGTGATGTCACATCCTCTAAAGCTGATACAATTTCATAATCCAGGCTGGCCTTCACTTTTCTGTATAGTCAAAAACAACCTTGAACTTCTGATCATCTTGTCTCTACCTTCCCTAGTGCTGGGACTACAGGCACATGCTACCATACCTAGTTTACACAGTGGGACTAGAACCCAGGGTGTCAAGTATGCTGGACGAGTACCAGACCAAACTGACAGAATTTAATGTGGGACTCTTTCTTACAAAGAACTGATCCTTCAGTTTACTATTCCTACCTTACTTTCTTGCGCCTGATGCTATGTTCAGCATTTGGGTTGTAAAGATGCTGCCTTTTATAGAAGCCACCCCACCCCCACCTCACCCCCTCCCCGCGCCTCGCCCCAGCTGTTCAGTTTACTCACCTAAAGAACTGAGCTGATTTTTTGCTCATTGAGTTTCAGTCATTAGTCATCACTGTGCGCTAAACACATCCATCTGCCATCATCTCATCTTTGCCTCCATTCTGTTGGTTTCCAGGGCATTTTGTCAGTGATGCTGATCTTTGCCTTCTTCCAGAAACTTGTGACAGCTGGCATTGTGGAAAATGAGTGGAAAAGAATGTGCTCCAGACCCAAATCTGTAAGTTGTAGCTACTTGTCCATAACATCCTTCTAGAAAAATTAATATCTACAAAGAATTATTTACATAGAATGTAATCTGACAAAACGTTGAAACTAGGGGCTTCATTGGAATAAACTGGTTCTGCTATATTTTAGAAAACAGAAAATACCAGTAGTGACAGCAAATGTTTTGAAGTGTAAATGAGTCTATGGCTAGACAGAAGCTACAGTTCCACGTGTGTACAAGTGTGCCTGTCAATCAGCTTCTCCTTCTACTTGACTTCAGACTCCCACTCCCACCGCCTTAGTTAATGTTCTATGGCAGTGATAAGACAGCATGGCAAGGCACTTATAAAAGAAAGCATTTATTTGGGGGCTTACAGTTCCTGCATATTAGTTAGAGTCCATGACCATCATGGGGAGGAGTATGGCAGCCGGCAGGCAGGTATGGCTCTGGAGCAGTAACTGAGGGCTTACATTTGATCCATAAGCATGAGGCAGACAGAGCTAACTGGTATGACTCTGGCTTTTGAAAACGCAAAGCCCAACCCCAGTGACACATCTCCTCCCACAAGGCCACATTTCCTAATCATCCCCATGGTTCTACCAACTGCAGAACAAGTATTCAAATTTTTGAGCCCATGAGGCCATTCTTATTCACACATGTCTTGATTACATGCCCCCTCCCATCTTAATGCAACACAGGATGTTGAAGGCTGGAGGCGGATAAAGTCACTGGCTCTTGGACTTTTCAGTGTTCCCCTCTCCTCCCACTCTCTTCACTTCATTCCACTTCCAAAACAATAGTATTTCAAAGAGTCCCCAGAGCTAGGAAATATTAATGCTCCAATAAATAGTAGCTCTCTTATAAACTCCATCAAAACTACAGAGTGTAAGATTTAGCTATAGCTTAGAAGCCATTACTGATTCCTTGACTATACAGATGGGGACAAAGTAGAATGAGAGCATCTTCCCAAGGTTATGATCACTAAAGGCAAATCAATTCTAGAATCCAACTCCTCTATTTTTGGTGTGTTATATTTCCATGTGGTATGATTATTCCAGGCAAAATGGCAAATGCCTGAAGTCCTGAACAATTAACCCATACTCGAGATTAATAAGTAGGTGATTTGATGAGAATTTGCACATCCAAGTAGCCAATCCTGGTATCTATAGTATTTGGTTAATTAAATAAAGAACATGAGAATAAGTTGGCATTTGGATAGATGTACACTGTTGGGAGGCGTGTCAAGGGTAAAGGTCAAGAGGCATTTGTTTATATTCTAGAATGTGGTTCTGCTGTCAGCTGGAGAAAAAAAAGAACAGACGATTAAAATGAAAGAAGAAATCATTGAGCTAAGTGGAGTATCTTCCCAACCAAAGAATGAAGAAGAAATTGAAATTATTCCAGTGCAAGAAGAAGAAGAAGAAGAAGAAACAGAAATAAACTTTCCGGAACCTCCCCAGGAACAGGAATCCTTGCCAGTGGAAAATGAGATCTCTCCTTAAATTCTTTTCTTTTATAAGCATTTTTATTTAGAGAGCTTCCAAGACACACAGTTCCCCCATTTCTTGCGGTCTTCCACATCTATTCTCCATGTTTCCACAGCTTATCTTTGCATAGAGAAGCCACATCTAGCTCTCCTTCACATTTGGAGAATGGAGCAATTATAGCAGATTGTGTTGTCCTTTGCTTGGGAATCTTATGTCGGCAGAAATGCTGCAGAACCCAATTCTCGTTCACCTTTTTCTTGGGTGGGCATTTTAGTAGTATTAGTGCTTTTCCCCATTTCTTCCATCAGCAACCGCAGCTGAGGGAAAAGACACACGACTGTTCCATCCGTCTCTGAACTCTCAGACTCCTTCCCTACCTACACTCTTAGTGGAGTCCTTTTTGCACTATTGTTTTAAGGAAAATAGAAATAATAACGAAAGGGAATGAGACAGCTATTTTTCAGGGTAACAGAGCCTGTAGCATGTTCTTCCAGCTTCTGTA
>CABHPH010158434.1:0-28652 GCA_902168325.1 Peromyscus nudipes | reverse complement strand
CATATACTTCCATTCAAGAATTATGTGGTACACTGTCCTGAGTTGTGTGCATGTTTTTCTCCCCTACCCGATAGTTCTCTGAAGGCAGAGGTCTTACCTTATTCCTATGCTTGCCATATAGAAGGCTGTGAATGTGTGGTGAAATGGTTCCTTTTCATTCTAGTTCAATCTATTCATTCATTAAACATTTATTGACAACTTTCTCTACAATATGCATTATCCTTAGCACCCATTTTAATTCAGACCAATTCAATTCTACAAGGCATTTATTGGATTACTATTTTGTGTCAGACATTGGGCCAAGTCTGAGTATGAAGAGGTCTATTAGAATGTAGTCTATGAAATGAACTTTGTTATACCTTACAGGTCCTTTGTGTACATACTTTGGCTTCTGGTTTATTGTTTTTATGGGACTTTGTGTGCAACAAGTGTGCAAACAAGGGGGTCTCTGCATCTATATCTGTTTCTAGTGCCTTTTCTTGGACTTTACTTTTTGGGTAAGTTGTGTTTTATCATTATTTCCATTTGCATTGCTTTTTATGATTAGTAAAGTTGGCCATTTCCCATGCGTTTCTTGACCAAGTCTTTACCTCATCTATGGAAATGATTAGGGTAGTAATCTCTACTTTATAGGGATATAGCAAGAGTTAAGCAGCATAATGAATAACTTTATATATATATTTATATATATATTTATATATATATTTATATATTTATAACTTTATATATATCAGCTGTTGTAAGAAAACCTCCCAAATCCCTGTATGTTCTTGGCATCTTGGGTTATCACCAACAGTTTACCAAATTGGAATGTTGGCAAAATTTTTAAATCAGGAGTGGTTCAAGTGATAGAGCTTGTTATCACACTAACAATTGTGAATTTTGTTAAAAATATATTGCATTAGGAAGTTGTGGCCAGAGGTAGTGGTATACACCTGTATACCCAATAGTCAGAATATGGAGGCAGAAAGATAAGAACATCAAGGTCATGCTTGGCTCCAGGAGAGTTTAAGGCCAATCTGAGCTACCTGGGATTCTATCTCAAAACAGTAAGTTATTAAGTAGATGGCAACTATTAAATATACCTAGTAGGTTAGTGGTTATATTGGAAGTTGTATTATTCAGGGTTCTCTAGAGGAACAGAGCTGGTAGAATGAATACATGTTACAAAAGGAGTCTATTAGATTGGCTTATCTGATACACAATGAATAGCCTAACAAATCTTTCTTTACTCTGCAGATGCTGAGAACCCAACAGCTGCTTAGTCCATAAGACTGAGTGCCTTAGCAATTCCCGTCTAGTGATGGAGGCCTGGAGTCTCCTGATTCTTGAGAGCCACTGATTTTCATCCCATGTTGGAAGGCCAAAGCTGTGTTCCAATGAAGCAGTGGCGGTAACAGAGCAGATACATTGACCAGTAAGAACAAAGACGGGCAGGAAAGAGTATCACTTTCCCCCATTCAGACCTCTCTATGTCTGGGTTACCAATGGAAGGTGCTGCCCACTCTGAAGGATGGTTTACCCATCAGTTGATCTTTCCAAGAAGCACCCTCAGAGACCTTCGAGAGGCTGGTCTTTTGTTTAATCCCAGATCCAATCAAGTTGACAACCAAAATCAACCATCACAGTGGTTCATGTCCAAAATAAAAATAAAAAAAACTACTGAATGATCAGGCAACAGCTAGGATGTGGAGGCTTCATACCTTATTCTCCCTTTTTACCTGTGGGATATATTTGGGTATTGCTTTTATAGTTAACCAATCTCACTTGAATCTTTGGGGACAAAAGGGCAATACTGACATAAATAGGTTTTCTCAAGAAAACTATTCAGAGGACAGATGAACTTCATTCTCCTGGGTCCTGTATCCACTGAGGGGATGAGATTTACTCCTTACCATTAATGAAGAATTTTGAAATGTGCTTTGTCACAGTGTTGATCTACTTGCTTCAGAAATATTCAGCAAGATAAGCCTACAGCTGCGTTTCCTGCTCTTGTATCCAGATTCCAGGCAAGAGAGAGGAAAAGAGGGGAAGAGCAAAAAACAAGTTCCAGTTGAATCTTTTAAGGGCTTCTCCACAAGATACATTGGATAACTTTTCTAACAGGGTCCCAGACCTTAGCACAACTGACTCCATGATGGAAGTGCCATTCAGGGCTGTAAAACTCAGCACCTAGAGAGCACCACCTGACAAAACTAAAGCAAGGGCCAAATGCATCAAGTCCATAGAGTTCTGGGAAAGTCTCAAAACACACTAACCTTGCCTTTTGCCTTCTGCAGTTCTGCTTCTTACCAACTGTTCTTGTTGACTGAAGTGTGTCAACCCAGAACATGGCTTTTGTGCATAAATGCTCACCCTGAGAAAGGCTTGGTGCTGCACTGGGATCCCGAACACCCAGTGTAGTGGCTGGCTGGCTAATAAAGACTTTCTATTGGCTTAAACCCATGTCTGAGCAGTCTTCTCTGGTGAATGCCCCACAACAAGTTTTGCTTACATTTCACTGACCTCCTATATATAGTCTGGCTATTATTATCTGTAGAGAAAACCAGGAAGCATTTGTATCTGGAAACACCAGTGTACCATCTAAAATATGGGTTTTGCAAATAAGAAAGAAAGAAGAAAATGGATATTGTTTTAGAAGCCAGCACAGTTTGTCTCAACTATATCCAAAGGGCTAGAGGAAAAATTATGAAGGAGCAGATCACACCTTCATTAGGCAGATAGTCGTCCAACAGTAAAAGAGACTTAGGAAATTCCTGACCCTAAGTGATATTTGGACAGTAAATGAGGATAGAGAGCCCTTATTATGGAGGTTTGAGAAGAGAACATGATGTAGACACTGTTGTCTCTATTTAGAGAACAGTCATTAGCCGAATTTAATCAAGACTCGAGGAACTCTTTTGGTACTTGGCAGATGTTCCACCTCAAGCATCTGTTTTGGCTCTTGATGATTCCTGCTACTGATTTCCTATGTTTCAAACACACTGCTTTCTTTCACTGAGAGACATCTTGTTCTTGTCTGTGGCAATATGGAATTACTCATCAGGTGTTGGCGTCTTGTTAGGACTTCATAAGCCAATCCAAAGAGCTTTGGGGACACACAAACCTTTGAGCTGGAGAAGATCAAAAGTAGCATGCCAAGAGATACGCACTATGCAGGTTCCTTTAAGGTAACTTAGAGAATTCAAGGCTTAATAACTCACAATTAATCCAGGAGCATTCATGTTCACCTACGGTGGAAAGGCAACTCACCTGTTTCTTTAGAAAGCCGGGCTTCTAGATTACCATGGTAGTAATGCCGTCCAATGTGTAGAGTACAATAGAAGCCAGACATTAGTAATGTGGGTGAAAGGTCATGATAGAAAACATGAGATTAATATGATAAGGGTTTCTGGGAGAGCAACCTCAGGATGAGCTCACTGATGATGTGTGAGGAGAGTGAAGGGGGGACAATGGGAAGGCTCAAAGTTGATTTGGCCTTCAAGAGCGAGCGAATGGAGCTGCTACTAGGAACAGAGAAACTCAGCACAGCCTCCCTTTGGGGGTCACCGTGGGGATTCTGTGTTCTGTATTGTTCCTCTGTGTATTTTGTGGAGGAGGTAGATGCTGGTTAGAAAAGCTGAGGGGGGGGGTCTAGCTATAACAGTGTATAGTTATTAAAGTGCGTATTGTAAATCTCTTCCCTGCCACTTAGTGAAAGATTTGAATTTTAAATTCACTGTCTCTGGGCAGTGTGTAGAAATCAGTCTACATTAAAATGTCATCTACCTGAAGAGGCACAACTCTTCATAACCTACATGCTTTCACACATTTTTCCATAAGAAGTTAAACAATATTATCTATTTTAGGTTAAAAGAAAAGCTGGTCAAATTATATCCCAGCCTTGCCAATTCAGCAGATCACTGTTGGAAAATTGCTATGTGGTAACCTCCCTGCGTCACTGAATTTTAATATGTTAACTTTGTGGAGTGAGGTCTGTTAACATTTGCTGAGACATTCCTAAGTGGTGTGGTATGTTTAGACAGGTTAAGATGTATGACTCCACTGATGAACCTTCATGTTAATTCACTTTTTAAGGTTTTCTTTAACTCCGGGCAAGCTGGTGGGAAGGGAGTTAGGGATCCCTATTTAAGTTGTTCAAAGAATTGTTTCTTAAGGGACATCAGAATTGGAGTTGATTTCTTATTCTTTTTTCTTGTCTCATCTTCTGGTAGACCTCTTTCCATGGGCCACATAGAGGGAAAACAACTGTATGTTTAGCCTAAATACAAGTGTGTGTTTAAAATTTAAAAGTTCTTGTATTGATATGTGTTATTTTCTCTGTGTCATCCTCAACATCCAGAAAGTGCACCAGAATAATGTTTTCTTTTGTACATTTAACGTGTGTGTGTGTGTGTGTGTGTGTGTGTGTGTGTGTAGGCTAGAGGTTGACATTAGATACATCCCATTCCTCAATCATTGTCTACCTTGTTTTTGAGACAGGGTCTGTCTTGAACCTATAGCTTGTTTGCCTAGACTAGTGGGCCAGCAAGCCCCCGGGATTCTCCTGTCTCTAATTCCCCAAGGCTGAGGTTACAGGTGTATGCTGCTGCAACTGACTTTTATATATGTGTGCTTGGGATCTTTATGTTGTGTCTCAGACATTTACCAATGGAGACATCTCTCCATCCTGGCATTTAATTTTTTGCTTAATAAGCAGCTCATGATCTCCACCACTAAGGACCTATTGATAGTTGATGGCTTCATGGGATGGAGAGTCAATTTTTTTAAGTGTTCCTAGTGGATCAACCACATTCCAGTGGATGGCCCCACACCTAGGAGAATATAATTAGTACAACCTAGACTCAGTAGGTTATTTAAAAAAATAAAAAGAGGATACAGAAATTGGGAGGGGTAAAGAGGTGTGGTGTAAAGGGAGAGGGAGGAGTAGGGGTGGATATGATAAAATATATTATATTAACTTCTCAAAGAATTAATAAGAATATTATATTGAAAGAGTAATTCAATATTTTCTTCAAGTTTCTGGTATAATTAGCAATGTCAAAATCCCTCAATATGTCATCCTAGATTCTGTAGTGCCGTCTTACCAGTTCCTACAAATGCTTCTATACTTACTTTTCTTTTTTGATTTTCTGTAAATGTTTTTTAATTTAATTTAATTTTTTTTTTTACTTCAGATGCATTGGTATTTTGCCTGCATGTATGTCTGTGTGAGGGTGTCAGGTCCTCTGTAACTGGAGTTACAGACAGTCGTGGATTGCCATGTGTGTGATGAGAATTGAACCTGGGTCCTCTGGAAATGCAGCCAGTACTCTTCTCAACTGCTGAGCCATCTCTCCAGCCCTATTACTTTCTTCTCAAAAAGCTCTATCTTGGCTCCATTTTATCCCCATTCTTATTTATTTAGACATATTTTAGAGGTCATATGTTCTCTCAAGCTTTTAAAATGATTTTGGGGGCAGGAAGTTCTGTATATGAATTAATGGACTTTAGTAGAATCTCTGATTCTCCCTCAAGTCTTATTGTGGGAAGTGAGTTCAGGGTTGGTTATAAACATTTTGTTTTTTCTTTGGTTGCTGAAAAACTTACTTCTTTCCTATTTTCTTAAGTGTCACCCATCATCGGAGCACACATGTCAGTAACCAAAACAAAGCAAGATAAAAAAGTCTACGATAATTAGAATGTCGGATCTCCAAGACCTGTTTTGTGAGCTGTTGCCAGCTCCCACGGATCACACCCTCCCTTCTGCCTGGACTGCTACAGATGCTGTAGCCTCCATCCATCAAGTGGAGAAAAACCAGGTTGCTGTTTCTAGTTCAAGCCAGAGTTTGGGAGGCCAACACTTCATCATTTTTCTGGCCTTCTTTTGATAAGCTTTGGTGATCAGCCAACAGCTCATCTTCCTTAATCTGGAAATAAAAGTTTAAGTACCCATGACTCATGGTGCTTTAAGGCTTTGTTTCAAGGGAAGAACAGCACATTCCTCATCCCTAAATCTTTGCTTCTTTGGAAGGTGGCTTAGCTTTCTGGACTATGTTCTCATCTGTACGTTCTATCGAGGGACAGGTAATGGCTTCCCTGTGTCTCAGACAATCTGTACATTTCATTGCAGTGATTAACCACTCTCTCTTCACCTCTAGATCACGGAAATCCTCTTAGCTGATGATTTTTCCTGCCTCCCGGGAAGACGTTCACTGTGAACGAAATGGCATTTTGCTGTGAACAGCCTCTTTAGTCCTTTAGGTGGGTCTTATCTGCTTACTCTCTTTCCGCCTCTGTTTAATTCCTTTCTCTACCTGCCATCTTTTGAGGCGTGTTTGGAAAGGTGACTTGCTGGCATCTGTTTCCAGTAGCCACTTAGGTGTTGTTTGCTATTAGGAGGCAGAGACAGACAGCTGGGGAAGAAAGCATCTTAGGTCTTAGATGTTTATATGTACAAACTTTAGAGTCTTCTTTTTGCTCACTTTCTACTTCCATATGTCTAGTTTAGGTAAAAACAAACAAACAAAAACAAACCTAAAAGCCAAACAACATCAACAATGACAAATATAGTTAGGTAAAATAGTAATAATAAGTAATAACATCTTGCTCACACCTGTGAAGTACAGGTGATAGTCTTTCCATACAGTACTCTGGCTGATGGGCAGGCGTTTGGGATGGCTGATTTGGATGCTTTTAAATGAGCTGAGCTATGATAGCTAATTCTAGATGACAATTTATCACTATTGAGGGATGCTTGGTTGCCCTTTGGACCCTGAGACTTGACCCAGCAGCCTCTTGGGGGCTCTCGGTGCTTTAGCCCAAACTGAGAATTAAAAACTTGTTTTCCCTGGTTTTCAGATTTGGGTAGAACCATGCTGTGGAATTCTCTGGTTCTATATTATGCAGATGACCTATGGTAGGACAACTGGGCCTCCATAATGTGAGCCAATTATCCTAAAAAATAAATTTATACTCTCTCTCTCTCTTTCTCCATCATTGGTGTTCCATTGTTTTTTGTCTATCTGGAGAACTCTTACTAATAATGCTTTGCCTGTCAGGAATCTTGTTCTGTTTCAGGGAGGCATAACATTTTAGCATTCTCAGGGGAAGCTTACAAAATTCTAGTGATGACTACTCAGTCAACTTTAGAAGGCACTTGCATTATTTTGGAATATTGAGCAGACAAATTAATATAGTTCTTCTGGGGTGATAATGTGAGCACATTCACATGCATGAGTTCCAATAGTCCTTTCAAGTTAGTTTCCATACTGCATTTTCACATCTCTGTGGCTAGCAGAAACCTATTTGCATCTATTGGCATAACTTAGTGGATAACACGACAGATTATTTATGAGGAAATAGCAAGTCATTAAAACAATAACAATAGCATTGCATCATAAAACTTTAAAGGCACTGAAGAAGACATCAGAAGATGGAAAGATCTCCCATGCTCTTGCATTGGACAGATTAATATAGTGAAAATGGTCATCCTACCAAAAGCAATCTACAGATTCAATGCAAATCCCAATAAAAATTCCAACACAATTCTTCATAGAAATTGGAAAAAACAATCTTCAACTTCATATGAAAACAAAAATCCCAGGATTGTTAAAACAATCTTTAATAATAAAAGAACTGCTGGAGGTATCACCATCCTCAAACTTAAAATGTACTACAAAGCTATAATAATAAAAGTAGCATGGTATTGACATAAAAAAGATATGTTGATAAATGGAATTGAACTGAAGACACAGACATAAGTCTATACATTTATGAGCAAAGAAACAAGATTTTTAACAAAGAAACAAGAGATACATGCTGGAGAAAAGACAGTATCTTCAACAAAGGGTGCTGGTCAAACTGGATGTCTGCATGCAGAAGAATGAAAATAGATCCATATCTATCACCCTGCACAAAACTCAATTCCAAATGGATCAAAGACCTCAACAGAAGACCATATAACATGAATCTAATAGAAAAGATGATGGGGAATAGGCTTGACTCACTGGTCCAAGAAAAGACTTTCTCAACAGAACACTGATAGAGACTGACTACATGCACAAGATCTGCATAGGTTCAAGCCAGACAGATCGCAGCACAAGACAGAGAGTAAATACAGTGTCCCACCCATCATCAAGAAGCTGTCTGCCATGGATACCCTCTGGTAAAGGAGAAAATCATTTTTCTCCAATCAAGTCTCACTGGGTATATCATGTCAACCACATGTCAGCTCAGGCCCCATGCGCAGGAGTAGTGGGCTAACACAAAACAAGCTCAATGGTATTTTTGTGATTTTTTGTTTCTTTTTGCCCATTTTGGCATTTTTTTGTCTTACTGGTCTTCTGCTTGCTTGTTTTGATTTTTGTTTTTGTGTAGGTTCATGTATGTGTATATCTTGTTTTTTTTTGTTAACTAATTAATTTTTAAAAGAGAGAGGAAGAATAAAGAACATAAAGTTGTAGGGAGAATCTGGAAGGAATTGGGGGAGGGAGAAACATGATTAAAATATATTGTATGAAAATTTGTTTTAAAAATTATGGTAGTTCTATTTCAAAAGCAATCACCCTGTGTCAGTCACCCAAGTAGAGATGTTCATTAAGTTATTTCACCTTATCTTTAGATGGTGAGGTAGGTATTTTCTACACTTTAACATGTAACTAACTTAGATTAAGGAGCTGGGTTAAGGTCCTTGATTTCCACAGGTCAATCGGCAGGTGTGGCTGTAAGGCTCTTGCAATTTCAATTTGTTTATTGCTGTCTGTGGAAACAAGGGTGATGGAGATGTGCAGAAACTCACACTTTGCTTCATAAGAACACTTCTAAATGGAAACCTGAATTCGAGGGTGTATCTCAAAAATAGCCTTTCATCTCACAAACCCAGCTCAAGCCTTCCATCAGTTGCATAGAGACCCCGAGTACTGCAAACTGGAAGACATTGTGCTGGAGTCTCTGCAAACAGAATGGCACTTTTGGTGGTTTGCATCAGAACCTTTTGCCTGTAGCTGCTGGTGGTTTCTTCATTTTTCTCCTAATTCTTGATTTTCTCCAATAGAACTTAGTCTTGGAGGAAAAAGACATTTTTTTTTTAATTGCTGGGTAGTGAGAACCAGCTGCACCAAGTACATAGCAAATACCAGATCTACTGTGTATTCACTGTTATTGAACCAGGCTGTTCTTACCACCGCTGTGTGTAACATGCAAACCCTGCTGTGTTTATGGGATTTGTGGAGATCTCAGCACAAAGCCAGCTGCAGGGCTTGGCTGGAGCAAGGTGAGCTTGTGATTCTGTGTGCATATTCATGACTGAAAGTCTTCAGGATTCCCCAGTGAAAGAGGGAGTGGCTGGGAACGTTGATCACATTTTATCAACAATCCCTTCTCTGTCAGAAGCGCCATGTCCTGCACTTAGCCTTGAGGAGATCCTGGCAACTTTGTTTTCTCACCTTGCCTGACAATTTTCTGGAAGTACTGGGCAAATGCTCCTTCTAGTCTTATTTTCCTGTTTGAAACTTTCCCACATCAACAAACCAAACCAAACAAAAATCAAATCACTACCATCACAAACAAAACAAATCCTGAATCAAATCCAATAATCCCAATGCGAGCATAGTCATAATTCTGTATCATTCCTGGATGCAAAAGTTCTGTGAATGACATTTTCTTATTATCTGGCTGATTTATTAGGCAGGTATGCTGACTCAGCTTTTACAGTATTTCTGTAAACTAATTCGATGTGTTGAGAGAATATGAACCCCATAAATCAAGTGTAAAGAAAATACAAATTTCAAAAATTCCAATAGTCACATAAGATGCTAAGTTCATTCCAGATTTAAAGTGCATACCTTTCTACAGAATCATGACAGTATGGAGTATCATTTTTATTTTACATCTACTTCTCTCTCTCTGTGTGAGTATGTGTGATTGTATGTGTGAATGACTGTGTGAGTGTGTCTGTATGTGTGATTATGTGTGCAAATTCACATGCACATGCTCATACCATAGCACATATGTAAAAGTCAGAGGAAACCTGCAGTATTTGGTTCTCTCCTTCCACCATGTGGGTTCCGGGGATTGACCTCAGGTCATCAGCCTTGATAGCAAGTACCTTTCTTTACCTTCTGAGCCATCTCTCAAGTCCAAGAACAATTTTTTTATGTGATATATTATATTTCACTTAAAATTGCTTTTAGAACGCTATAAATGGATGTAGTCAATAGGTATGAGTAAGCAGAACCTTCTGAAAGTGGAGCATCTTTTGAGACAGGCCCTCGATCTGGGACACTCACTCCCTTTATATACCCTCCTCATCCTTGGAGTTATGAACCAGGTCCCAGGCTAGAAATCACATGTCTTAGTTAGGGTTTCTATTGCTGTGAAGAGGCACCATGACCACGCCAACTCTTATAAAGGAAAACATCGAATTGAGGTGGCTGCTTACCCTTTCAGAGGTTTAGCCCATTATTGTCATGGTGGAACATGGCGGTGTGCAGGTAGACATGGTGCTGGAGAGGTAGCTCAGAGGTCGACATCTTTCAGACAACAGAAAGTGGACTGAGACACTGGGTGCTGCTTGAACGTGTATGAGAGCCCAATGCCCACCTCCACAGTGACACACTTCCTCCAGCAAGGCCACACCTCCTAATAGTGCCATTCCTTTACTCCCTTTGGGGGCCATTTTCTTTTAAACCACCACACCACTGGTGCTCATTTCTCCAGTTCTAATTATTAGAATGTGAGTTGCACAAGCTTTTGGTTTCATAGTGACATTTCTGTAAGTGCATATGCTATACTTCGGTCATGTCCACTTTCCCTTCTCTCTGTGACCTCTGCTCCAGGTCCTCTGTCCTTTCCCTCGCCTACTTTCGGGTATGTTTTCCCGTACGTTTGAGAAATAATACCTAAGAGTGAAACCTGGAATACCCTTAGTACAGGAAGTTATTCCTATTTACCTCCCACCACAGGTAACTATTTTTGTGCTGGTACAGGACTGGGCTTGTGGTCCCCCAGAGAGCTGGGAAATGACCAGCTTTCTGAAGGAACAGCTGTGTCTTGTTCATCTGTGGACTTCCATGCAGAGGAAGTACAGAGTTCGTGCACATACTGAACTGGCATTCCTCTACTTTTTCCATGAGAGCATTTTGAGAGCAATGTGAATTTGTCTTGTCCAGGCACTGGTGAGTCTGGATGCAAATCTTGAAGCACTTCATGTCTATAACTTTCTTCTGTGATTTTGTTTTTTAATACTTATTTATACGCTGTGTTATAAAAATGATTTTTAGTTGTTATCTATCTATCTATCTATCTATCTATCTATCTATCTATCTATCTATTTATAGAGCAATGAAAGGGTCTGGAGAGATGGATGGTTCAGTATTTGGGAGCACTTGCAGCTTGTACAGGGGACCCAGGTTAGGCTCCCAACACCCACATCCTGCAGTTCACAATAGCCTGTAACTCCAGTTCCAGGGAATCTCACATCCTTTTCTGGGTTCCATGAGTATTGCTTGAATGTGGTATACATACAGGTAAGCAGGTACACACACACACACACACACACACACTGAATAAAATAAAGGAGAATCAAAGCTTTGAAAAGATACTCCAAATTTCTTCTGCTTCCTGGAACATTCTGATGGCTGGCCATCATATTCCTAGAAGCTCAAATCCCTCAGATTTAAAAGTAACTAAAAAAAAATTACCAACAAAAGTTGTTGAATGAAAAAAAATGATAGAAACAAGAGGTGAGATGGAACGTTGAGGTTAGGAATGCAGTTTTCTTTTGTCATCCAAACAGTTCTCCTTTAATTTCCTTTACAGCTATTCTCTCAGCATTTACTTTTCAAGATTATCTTTATTATGTCCATCTGTGTGCTTACTGTCCTTACTAATAGGGTTCACTGGGGTATTTCAATCACTTTACACAATCTGCACTGACCAAATCAGGGTAATCAACCTTTTTTCTTCATACCATTACCTTGTGTTTAGAGCCTACAAGCTCCTCTCCTTGGATCATCACAAAATACACAACAGGTTGTTGTGAGACAGTTATCCTGCTGTGCTTCGCAATGTGAAAGGCTGTTCCTTCAGTTGCCTATTGGCACTTATCCGGCCTCCTCTCCTCAGCTCCCTGTCCCTTCCCATACTCCAGTTACCACTAAACTAAGCAGGTTGTTTCTGCTTTAGTTTCTACACAGGAGAGGGAACATGCAGTACTTATCTTATTAAGTCTGGCATATTTTATTAACAGGATGTGCTCCATCATCCATTTTGCTGCGAAGGACAGGATCTCACTCTTGTTTCTCCCAGTCTTTACTTATAGGGACAAGTAAGGAAATTTTTTAAAAAAAATTATTATCTTTTAAACAAAGATAACTCACTTTGTTCTTTAAAGATTAGTTTCAGACTCTAGCCAACAGAAAACAGATTTCTCATCTACTCCCTCCAAACACATATATAACTCCCCATAGACTGTCATCAAACCATCCAAATGTGGGCACCTGTTACAACCAATGACAAATGTTAACATCATTATCAAGTAGAAGCGACACTTCCATTGTTTCCTTTATTATGTTGTACTTATGAGTAACGGCAAATATGTAATGATATAAATCTACCTCTAAAATGTCATAAAGAGAAATAGCATTGCCCAGTGATTGTTTGGAGCCCCACCTATCCACTTCCCTCTTCAAACCTCAGGCAGCCAAAAATCTTTACACTGCTTCTATAATTTTACTTTTTCGAGAACGGCATACATTTGCATGGACCTGTATACACCTTTATGGCTAGCTTCTCTCACTTAGCAACATGCAGTTGGGAGTCCCCTATGTCTTCGTTAGTGTATTTTATTGCTGACGGATATTCCATTGTTCACATGTACTATAAATTATTTATCTGTTCTCCTCTGAAGGGTATCTTGGCTACCTTCAATGTTTGGTAGCTGTGAATAAAGCAGAAACAAACAACTCAGTACCACTTTAACTTTTCTTCCCCACTTAATAAAGGATCCCTCAGTGAAAACAGGTGTTTGGGTGTGGTTTGTGCCTAATCCAGGGTCTGAAAGGAATCCTCTGCTGTATGGGAGTCCCCTTCACTAGTGATTAGTTTTTCTTTAACAACATTACTATATGGAGCTTTTTGCAATGATGGAAATATTCTATTTTCTGAGCTATTCAATATCATACACACTAGTGATACCTATCTATCTATCTATCTATCTATCTATCTATCTATCTATCTATCTATCTATCTATCTATCTATCCATCATATGAAACAAGCGATGAATATAAGGCTAGTATAACCCAGTAATATTTTTTTATCAACAAAAATCATATAATTTTGAATAATGGGATGTCAATAGTGGTTGCTGTATTGGACAATGCAGGTTTATAATGTAAGACAAATTACTTATCAGATAACTCATATAGTCTAGTGGGAGTTCAGTATTAGTCTAAGAGAATCACCATTTCTGAAATACCTGGGTTTCTTGCCCACTTTTTGCTCACTCTTTTATTTTTAATATTCTTATTATTAAGAATTTTTATTCATTTTACATACCAACCACAGATCCCACTCCTCCTGCTCATTTTGTTTTTAATTGCAAGTTTTCACCCCTAGACCTTTCTACAATGTCATCCCTCATAATTTGGGACACATAGCTGACAATAATCTCATGTAATCCGTTTATATCAGCAAGAATTTCATCCCTCATAATTTGTGATACATGGCTGACAATAATCTCATGTAATCGGTTTATATCAGCAAGTTGTTTTCATACCCGGGGATAATTGAATCTGGTGATAAAATTTCTTTCAAAGCAAATTGGTTTCCTTTCCTCTAACAAGGTTTATCTGAATCTTTCATTATGAACATCCTTCTCCTTGATAGAAAAAGAAATTAAGCAAAATGAAGGCTAGATAACTTGGTGCTGTGTATTTCATTCTCGGTATTATAGCCATCTTTCTCAGAGCCTGGTCTTTGCCTTTCTCTTCCTGAAGCGAGTGTTGCTAACAGTGCATTTTCTGTCGCCAGTAACAAGCTTTGGCTCAAGCTGGTAATGCTTCTTTCACAAGCATTTTTGAGTTTGTGTACTTGGGCATACACGCTCCTGGATGTCCATCTAGAATCATTGGCTTTTTATTTCTCTCTGGTATTTTGTGCGATTTAAAAGTTCAAATTTAATAGGAACACACGTGGCTGTGTGTCTTCTTTAACTCCGGCTCCCTTTGTGGCTCTGGGAATCTCATATATCATGTTTTCATAGTTCAGCTTCACCAGGAGTGGTGACTGATCCCTAAGAGCCAAGTCTTGAGCCAGGGCTTGGAATTCTCAGATGATTAAGATACCAACTTTGCCATCAAAGGATTTACATGCTAGCAAGACAATCAGTCTCTTGACTTATATTCCACAAGCCGCGTGTCATGTGGTATTTGCTCAGTAACTGCATTCACATCTCCTAGGGGAGTGTATGGGCAGGACAGAGTTAATTATCCTTGCAAACCCTGATGGACAGAGTAGGAATGTTCCGAACAGTCAGGTAAGTCTGTTGAAAACAGAAAAAACCAGGATGCAGAGTTTGTAGGACACAGAAAGGTGCTACCATGGTAGAATGACTTGGTGGAACAGTGGTCGGGAGAGGGTATGCTCTGGAATTCATGACTGTTCCCGAAGCTGCAGCAGGGAACCGGCTTCTTGGAGGAATGTGAGGAGATAAGGATGGCCATTAGGAGGGGCTCAGTGTTAGTAAGGGACTTACTGTGTTAGACTAAGGAATTTGGATGTCGTCTGAATAAAATGAGGTGGAAGGTGCTGGAAGTGAAGAGGTAAATGACTGGAATCCTATGACCCACTTTGGACGTGTTGGACTCCAGAAGGCTCGTGCAGGAGCAATGATTAGTCAGGAGGAAGAGACGGAACCAGAGTCCTGCACAGGAGCAGGGCAGACAGTTCAGATTGATGGGATTGGATAACCGATGGCTGTGGGGCTCAGAAAGAGGCTGGAATGTGACTCACCGGAAGCTGACTCAGCGGCCTCAGAGGGTTATGCTGCTTCCCTTGCTGTCCACTGCTTTTGTTTAGTCACTTTCCCTTTAGGGTCTCTGGGTGTGAGGTCATGTCTGTCCCTTCTCTGCAGACATTTTCCCAGTGACTGATGGGAGTTAACTGTAGCCAGTGTTCTATTCTCCCTGTCCTGGCACTTCCAAGATGTGATCATTAACACGTTAAAAAAAAAAAAAAGTCTTCATTTTGAGACCGTTTTAGATACGCAGAAGAATTTCAAAAATAGTCCAACAATTTCACCCCCCTCATTCTTCATTCAACTTCCCCGTTAACATCTGACATAACAGCGCAGAAATGTTAAAAATTAATGTTTACCTTGAAATTAAAGTACTACTAATTATATCATGTATTGAAATTTTACTAGCTTTCCTACTAATGTATTTGTCTATAGGCTGATGCATGGTGCCTTTTTGTAAAATTATATAGACATATCTTCTTATTACCTGTCATAGAACTCTGAAATTATTTTTTTTACTTTTTCAGTTGAAAATAAATTTTTCATGCAATATGTATCTTGATTTCCCCTCTCTTACCTCCTCCCAGATCCTCCTCACCTCCCCACACTTCCAACTCCACGCCTTCTTTCTCTCTCCCTTTAGAGAATGGACAAAGGGGAAAAAAATAAAATAAACAAACAACAAAAACAAAGAAAGAAAAAGCACAAGAAACACATACATACACAAGCAAAACCACAATATCATAAACAATAATATACAAGCAAAAAAAATCAAGGTCTTAAAAAGCTCAAACAAAGCACTACAAAACAAAAAAAATTCAAAAATACATTGAGTTCACTCTGTGTTGGTTGTCTACTGCTGGGCATGGGCCTGGCTCTAAGTGTGGTTTGTGGAACACTCAGTAAGACTCCCTCGGAGTGAGTATTTTTTCCTCTGTGAGCAGTTGTCAGTTGGAGATAGCTTCTTGGTTTGGGATGGGAGCTCACGTTCACATCCCCCTGTCAGCTGTGTGGACATGAGCAGGCCCTGTGTGTGTTGCCAGAGTCTCTGTGAGTTCATAGTGTATCAGTCCTGTTGTGTCTGGAAGACACTGTTTCCCTGGTATCATTCATCCCTTCTGGCTCTTACAATCTCTCTACCCACTCCTCCACAGTTTCCTGAGCCTGAAGGGAGGGATGTGTTGAGGACACCTCATTTAGTACGGAGTGTTTCAAGGTCTCTCATTCTCGACACATTGTCCAGTTTTGGGTCTCTGTCTTTGTTCCCATCTACTGCATGAGGAAGCTTCTCTGATGATGGCTGAGAGAGACACTGATTTCTGAGAATAGCAGGATGTTATTAGTTATTTTATTGTTTGGTTCCTTTAGCAGAACAATAGTATCTGGCTTTCTCCTAGGTCCCTGACCTATCTGGTCTCAGGTTCTTGGCCACCTGAGCAGTGTCAGGCATGGGTTCCATCTCATGGAGTGAGTGGGCCTTAAATCCATCAGATGATAGTTGGTTACTCCCACAATGTTTGTGCCAGTATTGCACAAACGGAAAATTCTTATAGGGGCGCTAAGAGAATCTTCTTATATTTGGTCTTTGACCCCACTTTCATAATGTATATGATAAATTCTGATTACAGTAACCCTCACCTACTCTCATCTCCCTCCCTGTTAACCCTGTTCCCTTTCCCACATTCTTGTCTTTTTGTTTGGTTTGAGGCCCAACGAATTTAACCAAGGTCGTCTGTGTGACCATAGGTGGAGTCTGATGCGTTCACCAGTGGATATACAGCCAACGATGATAATGATGATGACTGGCCTTCCCCTAAAAATCCAGCAGTGGTACAGCCTTCTGAGTCTCCATAAGCGACTGTTGACAGATCCAGTTTTGTGCAGTCCCATAGCATTTGAACATCCCTGTTTAAATTTTCTGCTCCCATCATTTCCCTCCCCGTTTCCGTAATACTTAGGCTTGCTATCCCCCTCCCTTAAGACGTTCCCCATTCAGTGGTCCTTTCCTAGTTTCCTGCCTCTACGGGTACTCAAAGTTAAACACACACATCCAAAGACCTGACATTAAGATCCATGTATGAGACAGAACAGGAAGTTGTTCTAGACTATTTTAAGTTCCCAAGTGTTAGGAGCATCTGACTTGCAGATCCCTTGGGAAAGCCCCTTGGGTTTTTTTGGTGACAGAGGCACCTTTTGTTCTAATGAGGTGTCCCTTGCTGTGCTGCTGAATCGTCTCAAGACAGTAGCCCTGGGTTCCAGGGAGTTAAGCTTGCAATTAGAAGGTTGGAACTTTCAACTGCACTCATCCTCCAACCTCTGTGGAGGTTTGGGGGTGGGGCAGGGAGAAAGGCTGAAGAGTGAGGTGATCACCACAGATCAATGATGTAGTTAATCATAATTTCATAATAAAGCCTCCACAAACCCCCAAAGTAATAGAGTTTGGAGAACCTTCAGAATGTTGAACAGGTACCTGGAGTGTGGTACACCTGGAAAGAACATAAATGTCCACTGCCCCTTCACACATATCTTGTCATGTGCTCCTTTCCATCTGAGTATTCCTCTGCATCCTTTATTATATCCTATGTTAATATAGAAAATAGAGCAAGTGTTTTCCTAAGCCATGAGAGCTACCTTACCAAAGTAATTGAATATAAGAAGGGAGTCGCAGATACCCTGACTTATCACAGGTGTAGGGGACAACTTACTACTTTTAGTTGTCATTTGATGTGAGGGATGGTATTGTTTGACTAAACTTTTAACCTGTAGGATCTGATTCTGAGGTCAGGTAAATTCTCTTGGAGTTGAATTGACTCATAAGGCATGTAGTTAGGGCCCATTGGAGAATTGCCTGTTGTACAGGGAACAGCTTTCACATCTGTTGTTTTAAGCTGGGTTGTAAGTATTGCATGTATGTAAGTAGAAAAAACAACTTGATTTTTTTCCTCTTTTGCAGCATTGTATCTAATTTGTTATAGATCTTTAGTTTTTCTTTTTCTTTCATGATTTTGCTGCTTTCAAAGCACCAGTTATTTTCGTGGAAGATTCCTCAAGATGCGTTTTTCAAGGCTGACTTGTGGTTATCCAGCACATTTCAAAGTATGCCATGGATGTATGGACCCTTTTCAGTCTTTCATGCCAGTATATATATTGTTTCTGTGTATGTTATTAGTGATGTTTTGATTGCTTCATGAAATGATGTCTGCCAGAGTCTCCACAATCAAGTTTCCATTTCTCCTTTTTATTACTTAATACTTTTAGAAAGATAATTTTAGATGTACAAATATATTATTTCTGTTTAAATTTTTACCCACTAATTTTAACTTCCTTTAGTGGATCTTACCTTCAGAAACTATTACTGTGTCTGTTCAATAGCTATTCTCCATGCATTAAGTAAAATACTTCTATTAGGAAGGGTTGTCTATTTAATAATTAATGGATATTAATTTTGTTATTAGAAATATAATCTAAAATCACTCTTATTGAACTTCTGAAATTTTTCTGACCTGTGGATGCTCTTTTAGGCTCTCTTGACCTTTCAATGTTGTTGCATTTTTACTTTTAAGAATGTTCTTAACTTTCCACCCCTGAGAGATAGTGCAGCCTCTTTGTGTATTTTCCCTGTGCTAGTCCTGGAATCTACCAATTCTCCAGGGAGCGTTCATGACTTCTGAACATGTTTCCATCACTTCTCTTTTGCCAAGCAGTTCTTCATTGTGGACTGGAGTTGAGTCAAAAATAACAGAATGACATATTAAGTGATCTTTTTTTATGCTTCCTCAAACTTCGGGAGAGAGAAGTTTTTACTAAGGTAGTCTGAATTGGGATTCAACACTGTCTGCAAGTGCTGGATTAGATTTGAGGATGTGCCCCTTAGAACAGCCAGAGTAGGCAA
Organism: Peromyscus nudipes; assembly: GCA_902168325.1. Taxonomy (NCBI): domain Eukaryota; kingdom Metazoa; phylum Chordata; class Mammalia; order Rodentia; family Cricetidae; genus Peromyscus; species Peromyscus nudipes. The sequence goes on along the minus strand of CABHPH010158434.1, from coordinate 9,764 downwards.
TTTATTCCACTTCTTGACACTTCACCCTGGTAAAATAATCCTTCTTTAAAGTGACCCGATGTTTGTTTGCTTTTTCATGCCTCGTCTGGTAATGCAAGCGTCTGCTAACTGAAAGTGTCCCCTAACTCTCAATGTGTTGGTTGGCACACAAGTGATTACAAACAGTACCAGTGAGTCACATTCAGTTACCACGGAGCCTTTGCTCTTTGTTCCTTGTCCTGTGGCTTCCTTTCTCTGTTGTGAATCAGTAGAAAATACATCTTTCTCTTTTAATAGTTTCTGGTCAGAATGGTCCTCTGGAGGGCTACTTTGCTGCACAATCTTGTGGAACCGTTAGTGTAAATGGTGGAAAGCTAGGAACTCCTCAAATCTTTCACTGTTGGACCTCGGCTATTCGACATCACGGACTAGCACACCTGCATTTGATTTGGGCTTACAAAAATACTTGATAAAACATGTTCAAATTTGTAGTATTTTCAAAAACAGCTTTGTTCATGAATCTGTACTTTGGGTAGGGCTTAGCAGGGCAGGGCCCATCATTACTGATAGCATCAGGTGAAAGATTTATTTCCAAAAGGGCTCACTCACACAGCTGTTGAGTTGGTCCTATCTGTCACCTACAGCACAACTGCGACCTTTTTGGGGGCCTCAGCTTTCCAGGAGACCCTCTCCATAAGGGCTGTTTGTGCTGCAGTATGGTGTTTAGATCTAGAGAGCAAGTGTTCCAACAGACAGAAAGTTCTCAGTCTCTTCAAGATTGCTCCCAGAACCCAGCAGACCTCATTTCCACTGTTTCCTGTTGGTGCAATCATATAGCCCATCCATGTTCAGATGGAGGGACATGTATGCGTGTGTGTGTGTGCACAGTCTATGTCTTAATGACAGAAACATGAAAGAATTTTTGGCCATATCTAGTCTGCTACAATGACAAACAAAATTGTGAAAATAAGAAAATAAAAAATAAAAAAGAACTAGTTTTTAAAAGGCTGTATAAATTAATAAAAATATGAAAGCCCATAGAAAAATGGCCAGAGAACATGAGTAGATATTTTGCAGAAGAAATGGAAATGGCCAATAACTGTATCAAATTAATTTGTTTAATTAAATACACTTAAACCAAAACAAGATTTTATTTTTCTCATATTAATTTAACCAATTTATGAAAAAGATAAATTATTAGATTAGGTGTAATAATTCAAAAAAGTAGTTATACATATATTAAACATGTAAATACTCTTATTGTACACTAAAATGGAAATGATGAGGCCTTGGATATAGCTCAGTGGTAGGGCACTTGCCTAGCATGTACAAGTTCCCAGGCTCACTCTCCAGCACCACACATACATGAAAAGGATCACATAGTTATATGACATGTATGTGTGTGTGTATGCATATGTATATTTAATTATACTTATGCACTTATAATGCCCCCAAATGCAAATAAAAGCTAGAGCTTTGAATGAGTTACTTTAGGATATTAGTGTCATAGTTAAAACAAAAAAACTGAATGTATTTTTGTATTATAAAGTTAAGTAATAATTGGTTTTACTGTAAAAGAAATAAAAATATTTTCATTAAATAATATTTCCATTGAAAACCATGAGCCTTTTTACAACATCAAAGAGCTGGCCCTAGTGAAATAATAGCTTTAGGCAAGGACCATCAGTAACTGCTCACAAAATGAGCAACCAGTTAGTACCTGCCTTGTCTGCAAGTCCACATCACTACCTAGGAACTTTCCTGCCAGAAATATATGTTATTGAACTTTCATCTGATTAAGTCTGTGTTTCTCAAGAAATAGACCCTTATCTCAAATGTCAAAGATACAGATTCAAGAAATCTTCTTGTCAACTTGGCCATGTTGTGTTTCATCTTGTTCTGTAAAAGTGAGAGGTTAGACTAAGAAGAAAAATGAAGTCTCTGTGTGCTTTCGGTTTCCAGTAATCTGTGGCTCAGCAGCTGGATTCACATGCTCTCACTGAGCTTTTAGTACTTCATGTGCCCTCTATTTGTTTAATAATTTAGCATGGTCCACCTGTATTCAAAACTTACAGAAAGTTGGAGGAAGAAGGAATGCATTATACATAAAAATGGGAAAGCAAGCAGTAGATTCCAGAATGTGAGAAACTCTAAATGTTAAGAGAGTTGGGGGCAGGGAGAAGGACGGGGGGAGAGGAGGCAGAATCCGGTATTTCATACCTCAGGATTTCTAAATGTAATGATTAGTAGGTAGCCTTTTGGTCTGGATATGCTTTAGTTTTTATCGCCCTTGTCCTCCCACCCCACCTCTGCTTTGTTGGGATGATGCCTCCTTCCCAGGCAAGTTGTGGCAACCAAAAGTATATCCAGACATTGATATGTCTCCTGGGAACAAAAATGCCCCTAGCTTTGAATAACTGTAGATTCAAAGAAATAATTAAATGACATAATAAAAAATATGTAACCAATTTATATTCCGATTTGTGTGAGCCAACTGTAGAGAATTAGGGGATAAATATAAAAATTATCTGGATATGGAAAAATAACTGTATTTGGTGACATCTATGGGTAATTGTTAGATTTAGATGTATCATAGTGGTATGCTTATCATTTATGATAAAAAACTAGATTTTTCAATGATACACATTCAATTAGATATTAAAGTTAGAATGAGAGAATATCTTGTATTACTTCGTAATAATGCAGTTGAGTAGATTTACAGACAAGATGGCATTGGCTGTTGTGTGTCAAATGATGGATACCCGGGAGAGATCTCACAGTGTTACTCTCTAACTTTTTTATATGATTGAAATTTCCATGACAAGTTTTTTTGAAAAGTGGTAGCAAGAGGAAAGTTCAGTACCATATGCACATGTGTGTATTCTTATAGCCAGTTTTACCATTAATACCTTTGAATACCCCTCTTAACATTGTATGTATGTATGTATGTATGTATGTATTCATGTGTTCATCAGTTCATACTCAAGTTATTACCAGATGTAAGTAAAAAGAATTGAAAATAGTAGCCTTTGATGTGAGGCAGGTGAATGCCGGGGAACTGCTTTATTAATTTTAATAAATATTTTCGTATCATTTAACAAAACAATGTGAATGGATTACTTTGATGAGTAATAAAACATAGTTAAAATATAAAAAACACAATACTGGAGAAAAGCCACCAATTTAAATTTTGTGAACATGCAGCTTAGTTCAGTCATGTATATATTTCCAGGAAGCCAAGTTGGGGAAGCTTTTGAGTTCAGAATGTAGAACATTGTACATGGCATATTACTTAAATCTGAAGCCTAACTCTTTCCCTGTTCTTTTTTTTAAACCTTTTTTCTTAGACATGCTAAGATATCAAGGTCTTCTAGGGATGTACTAGTTAGCCTAAAATCATCTGGGAGAAAAGCCCCAATTGAGGAATTTCTTAGGTCCAATTGGCTTGTTGTCATGTCTGTCTGGTATAATCTCAATTATTAATTGATGGAGAAAAGCCCAGCCAACTGTGGGTGTCACCATCCTTAGGCAGGTGGTCCTGAATGATAAAAGAAAGCTAGTTAAACATGAGCAAGGGAGGAAGCCAGCAAGCAGTGTTCCTCCTGGATTTCTGCCTTGAGTTCATGCCCTAAGTTCCCTTAGTGATGGACTGCGACCTTGAAGTGTAAACCAAATCAATCCTTTCCTCCTCTAAATTGCTTCTGGTCAGAGAGCAACAGAAACCAAACTAGACCACAGAAGGTGGAAATTTCTTGACAAGGCAGGGCTGGCCCATTGAGCTCATCAGCTGGCCACTTTTCTCTGACCCAGTAAGTGGACCATAGAGCAAACAAGTGTCTGTTTGCCTGCTTAATCCTATCTTACGAGCTTTTTGCAGAAACAATGACTCCTGACGCAACCTTCATTTACCTGTTAAGTTTTTTTTTTTTTTAATTTCCTATTGTTTTGTTTTTGTCAGGGCCTTATACACACAGGGAAGGTGAATAAATGCCAAGTTTTTACTAAAAGCCTGGTTGTTATTTCTGCTTTGTGGTTTGTGTGATGCCTTGGCAGGGGCCCCCCTCTGGACAAAGAGTAAATGGCTTTGGCCTCAAAACCCCATCCTGAACTCTAACCGCTTTTATGGTTACAAGCAAAACAAACCTTTCCTTCAGTCTTCTCTTAATAAACAACTTGTCAAACTCACAGATGTTTCATTTCTTATGATAACACCTAAGATAGCCCAGGGTTCCTAGGAGATAGATCACCCTAGCAACCCTAGGCTGGGGCAGGTGAACAGACCCACAGAATCACACAATTGAAAGGTGCCCTGCAGGCATTTTTAGGTCTGTTCTCTGAGGTTCTAGGCACCAGAGTGCCTAAAGCTTCCACTTTAATGTCAATGCTTTTTGTAAGTGCATGGCATCTCCAGAAGCCTTCAGCTACCCTACAACACATTTGCATGGAGAAAGAATGCACCAACTGTATACATCCATGCACATGCTGCTTAAACATGAACTGCTATTAAGTCTATTTAACTTGACAGGAAAGTCTTTCTATGGTTTCAAGTATTTGCCTATCAAAGGCCCATCTAGCCGGGTGGTGGTGGCACACACCTTTAATCTCACCTAGCACTCTGGAGGCAGAGGCAGGCGGATCTCTGTGAGTTCGAGGCCAGCCTGGACAGATCTGAGTGAGTTCCAGGACAGGCTCCAAAGCTACACAGAGAAACCCTGTCTCGAAAAACAAAAACAAAAACAAAAACAAAAACAAAACAAAACAAAAAGGCCCATCTATAGAATACTTGGTCTTCAGCCCACAGCACTGTTATGGAGATGTTCTGCAAGACTTAGAAGGTAGAGCTGAGCTGGAGGAGAAAGTTACTAGGGATGTATCCCAGAGAACTGTATCTTGTCCTACCCTACCTCCTGTCCTACTTCAAGTCCACTATGAAATGAACTTCTCTGTCACAGCCCCCCCCTACAAAGATGGACTGAAACCTCTGATACTGTGAGCTCAGTAAATTTGCCCTGCTTTTAAATAGTTTATGTCAGAAATTTTGTCATAGTGACAAGAAAGCTAATTAATACCATCTTTACTGGAAGGAATTGCAAAGTAGAGGCCCTCTGTTGGCACCAGAAGGATCAGGAAGGGATGAAGGCAAGAAAAGAGGAAGGAAGAAAACACCGGGAGATGCTTTAGGGGGTCATGACCTAGGGAGCATCCTGGCCAGACAACAGGGACCAGGAAGACTCTAAGAGCTTTGGCCATTTTGTCCTATAACTCTTTCTGCAGTGATGAAGTTGTGTGTCTGAGCTGGACAGCAACCATCTTTAGCTACTTGAGTACTGAGTACTCAAAATGTGGCCAGTGGCACCAAGAAACTAGAACCACGAATTTTTAAAATTTTGTTTATTTTTCACTAAATTTTTCTTTATGATTTAAAGAGCCACATGTGGTCAAGGACTCTTATTTTGGACAGCACATATGGGTGAAGGATATAGAGATCTGCTTTCAAATGCTAGCTGCACATGTTGGCAGAGAAATTGACTTTCTTTACTAGGGTTACTGTGAAACATAATAATTTTTTAAAAATTTGAATCAAGGCTGAGATGTTTAGAAAGCATTAAAAAAAACCACATGCCATGGATAAGGGAAACAAAACATACATTCTGCTCTATTCAATTTTTTTTATTTGTAGGCAATTGGTAATGTATACATTCCAAAATACATATTTAACAAATTAACTTGTATTATAAAATGTACAGGTTTTTATGGACAAAGTTACCATGTAAGATTTTCTTTTTCTCATATGATATAACCCATGAAATAAACACTCATGTCAGAAAGGGGAATCCGTTCCTTAATGTCCAAGAAAGGATACAATTACATGTTACTATTCCTAATATATGATTACAAAATTTGAGTAATTTTTAAAATAATGATTATTTTTCCTCATTGTGGGCATCTTCACACATTTGAACAAGGGTAGTCCACAAGATAGTTTCCATGCCCTTCAATAATACTGTTGCCAATCCCAGAACAACCAACAGATGAGTGCAACAATGTCTCTTCTAGTGCTAATTGTGCATATTAACATATAAATATAATTTTGTTCACTAGTGTTAAAATGCATAATAATAGTTTTAGAATTGTTTATACCAAGGCTGAACTGTTCAGAAAGTTTTAATAAATTGTCAACAGAAATTTTGCCAAAAATGGATGGAACTAGAAAAAAAATCATCCTGCGCGAGGCAACCCAGACCCAGAAAGACAAACATGATATGTACTCACTTTTAAGTGGATACTAGCTGTTAAGTAAAGGATAATCACCTTACTAGCCACAGACCCAGAGAGGCTAAGTGACAAGGAGGGCTCTAAGGGGGATGCATGGATCTCCCTGGGAAGGGGAAATACAATAGATTATACAGGTGGACTGGGGGCAAGTAGGAATGGGAACAGGAGAGAACAGGCAGGGAGGGGAGAGGAGTTAGAGGGAGAGGGTATTGGGAGAAATGACTGGGATTGGAGGGCATTTGAGGAGGTTAAGTGGAAACCTAGTGTGGTGGAAACCTCCTGGAACCTGTGAGGGTGACCCTAGCAAGGACTGCAAGCCATGGAGTTGGAGTCTGAACTGGCCATCTTATGTAACCAGACAAGGCAACCCAGCCACAAAACCTTCGACCCACAATGTGTCCTGCCTGCAAGGTGTGCTGGGACAATGGTGGCTCAGAGCTTGTGGGAGTGGTCAACCAATGACTGGTCTAATTTGAGGCCTATGCCAGGAGAGGGAACCCATGCCTGACACTGCCTGGATGGTCAGGAATCAGAAACTGGATGGCCCAGAGACCTAGGGTAGAACCAAACACAACTGGAAAAAAATCAGTGAAATGATTCCTAATGATATTCTTCTATACTCATAGATCAGTGTCTAGCCCAATCATCATAAGTGAGGTTTTCTCTGGCAGCGGATGGGAGCAGATGCAGAAACCCACAGCCAAACATAAGGCTGAGCTCTGGAAATCCTACAGAAGAGGAAAAGGAAGGACTGCAGGAGCCAAAGGGGTTGAGGACTCCAGGAGAACACATCCCACAGAATCAACTAAGTAGGGCTTACAAGGGCCTACAGAGATTGAAGCAGTAATCATGGAGCCTGCATGGGTCTGCACTAGATCTTCTGCCTATATGTTGTGGTTGTTTAGTTTGGGGGTTTTGTGGAACTCCTAAGAGTGGGAGTGGGCATATCTCTGACTCTTCTGCCTGTTCTTGGGACCCTTTTCCTCCTGCTGGGTTGCTTCATCCAGCCTTGATATGAGAGTTTGTGCCTAGTCTTATTGTATCTTCTTATGCTGTGTTCCTTTGATATCCCTGGGAGGCCTGCTCTTTTCTGAAAGGAAAAGAAGGAGCAGTGGATCTCGGGGAATGGGGAGGTAGAGAGGGGCTGGGGGAAATGGAGGGAGAGGAGGCTGTGATTGGGATATATTTTGTAAGATAAAATAAATAAAAATAATTAAAAAATGAAATTTTGCCTATACCACTTGATCACACTTGATGGATATTTGTGCTTATAGAATATGGATGAGAATGAAAATAATCATGTTAATGTACTTGAACTTTCATGCTTATTTCAACAGTATTCACAATATCTGGGTATTCACCAACAAATACCCAGAAAAACAGAAAAAGGCATAGTGATCTATCTATATCGATATCATCTATGCACCCCCTCTACATACATACATACAAAATAACATTCTGTTGTACATACATGTACATGTATACATATATGCGTGTGTGTGTGTGTGTGTGTGTATGTGTGTGTGTGTGTGTGTTCAATGGAACATTGTTATTGGGCCATAAAAAGAGTAAAATCTCATCATTTGCAGCAAAATAGCTGGAAGTTGGGGGCATTATGTTAGGCAAAACAACCTAAACACAGAAAACAAGTGCCATTTGTTTCTAAAAAGTGGAAGTTAAAACAGTAGTTCAGAATGGGTAACAGTGATAAAAGGTGGGAAGACAGTTAGACTGTGGGAAAATGAGGCTGGAAGGTGGGTAGAAAAATACAATTAGATGGAGTGCTACGCCGAAGTCAGGTAACTGTAGTTCACAACAGCTTACGTTTCCTAAGATCTAGAAGACCAGGAAGCCTTCAAGCATAAAGAAACAGCGGAGGGTGAGACCTGCCGATTGTCTCGATTTGATCAGTGTGTGTGCATTAAAATCAAACATTAATGTCCCAGAATGTGTTCAAGTAATACATGTTGATAAAAAATAACTGGAAAAAATGAGATCTCTTCATATACAGCCTAGTCCAGAGAACCATTCTGAGGATGTTCCGGTGGAAGCTGAGTGCCTTTAGGAATCTTTGATGATTGCAGTAATGACTGGATGTCATTCCCAGTCTAGATGGTTCCTCTAGAGGTACAATATTGCCAACTTGCTATTTTATACCACATAAAAATGCCAACGCCCCACCCTTAGACTTCTGTGTGTTTCAAGTTTATAATCTTGTGGCCACTACTGACTCTAAAAAATTGTTTCTCCTGAATTAATTGGTTTGGATGATGAGTTATCTTACCATCCTACTACAAGGATTCTGTTCTGACAAACCAAACCTTGTATATTTTCCTTGTATATTTACCTCACAAAGCATGTACAACAGAATTACACATTTTATTTATATACGTTATAATCCAAGACTCTAAAATATCCTCAGAAAAGTGGCAGAGGTGAAGGATCCTGGGTCAGCCGGAACAGGTGCCATAAATTTTATAACTGATCTGATCCCAGACAGGCCACTTGTACACACACAACAAATGAATAGACTGTCTAGGATCCAGCCCATGAGTATATCTGTACAACGAGCTTCCATTGTCTCTGAGTCCATGTTCTATGGTTTCAGTTATCCACAGCCAATCCATTACAGCTGAAAAGTAGTAAATGAAAATTTCCAGAAATAAACAATTTGTAAATTTTGCATTCCATGCTATTCTTCAGGTGATAATGTTCTTCATGGAGTAACAAAACTCCATGCTGTCTGCTCTATCTTGTTCAGGACATGAGTCATTTTGTCTCAGCTATCCATGCTGTATATGCTACCCACCCATCAGTTACTTCATGGCCATCTTGGTTGTCAGATTGACAGCAGTGGTTTTGCAGTGATGAAGTCACCCCCAGTTTACTTCATGATGACTCCAAAGCACATGGTAGTGATGTTGGCAATTCAGACATGCCAAGGGGAAGCCATAGGTGCTTCTTCCTGTGAAAAGGTCAAAGTTGTTGATTGAATAAGGGGAAAAATTAATGTTCTGCTGATTCATGGGGTTGGGAGGGGCATTAGAGTTACACTTTCATAGTTTTCAAATGAGCTCAAAAGTTTGCACATGAATTTATGGGATTGTTTTCTTTAATTCTGCTCTCCCTGCAACAGATTCCTGACACTCCCCAACATCAGTCTTCTCACATGACATTCTTCTGGCAAGATATGTAGGATTTATTTTCTTCACCCTACTCCACATTTTCCCACAACTGCCTCTACCTTTGGGTCTTAGTGATGATAGGACCAGAGAAAATAGCCTCCTTAGAACACGTCGTAGTACCACGAAGAACCAGGCCATCTTGTCAGAGGGGGAATTTTCCCTACATCCTCAGTCATCATTTCTGTCACCACCACCACACTGTGGGATTGCCTAGGAGTGAGGGTGATTTAAGTTAGGAATCTGTGTGTCAGTGTGGTGGTTTGGATGAGAACGGCCCCCATAGGCTCATGTATTTTCATGCTCAGTCACCAGTTAGTGGAACCC
>CABHPH010158433.1:17232-28178 GCA_902168325.1 Peromyscus nudipes | reverse complement strand
ACCAAGTGTGGGGCCCTTGGTAGGAACACTAAACATAAGTGGCAGAACATCAACCCTCCCATAAGCCCCTCTGACAGGGGATGCCAGCCCACGGAGATGGCAGAGAAGAGCTGCTGCGGCCAGCAGCCAGCTGTGCACCAGAAGCCCTCCCCACTGTCTCCCCTTACTTTCTCTGCCACAAGGTATTGGAGAGACCTGGAGACTACTGAACACCAGCCACTGTAGGTGGGAAGAGACAGGCTTGGGACCCAGACAGAGAATGAAGCTCATGTCCGACTTAGGCTCTTTGCTAGCTATGTGTCCTCCAGCAATTCACCTGACATCTCTGGAGTCCAAATCCTTCTGTGTGTAATAGGCTGAAGTGAAGACTCTACCACAACAATGGGGTTGCTCAGGTGCCTACTAGACAGTGGGTGCCTATCATAGCCCAGATCTCTACTGCCCTCTTATTGTCTTCATTCTTGGGAGTCTAAGCCAGGGGGCTAAAAGACTCAGAGCTCTGGGCTTTGTCACCATGATGCACACTCTGGGAGCATGGCCTAGGCAACCTAGCTCTAGCTAGATGTATTCCCTGAATGCTCCTTGGGAGTCACTTGGCCTTGGCCCCTCCCCCGTGTCCTTCCCCCTTTCCATTTCTTCTCAAGTGGCAGGCTCCACAGCCCAGCCCAAAGCCTCTGTCTCAGGTCAATTTTATAGCAGAAGAGAAACTAAGGAACAGGTGGCAGCTGCCCTCTCCTGAGGGCATCTGTCCTTCCTACTCTTCCTTCTGGTTCCTCTGTGCTCACAGCTGTCTGCCCAGCTCCCACAACAAGCAGATGGGGGGGGGGGGTTTTCAAAAATGGGGGGGGGCGGGGGGGGGGGGGGGGCACTCCATTTAGGATTCTTGAGGGAGAGGGAGACTACCATACTTTTTCCCTTGAGTTAAAGGCAGCACAAGGTCCGTCTTTCCCCTTTTCTGGAATGTTCTTATCTTTTTTTTTTTTTGGCCCATTTTCTAGGCTCTGTCTCTGCTTGGATGTGTTCTCCCTCCTAGCAATTTGTGATCTGAGGGGTCTTGTTCTGTCAATACTACCTGAGCAGGGGAAGAGGTGGAGCAAGCAGTGAGCAGCAGCGGGTGTAGAGCAGGGCCCATGGACAAGGGCCCTGAGCAGATCTGAAAGGTCCTGTGCATGGCACAGACACAGGGAGGGTAGAATGTAGATAAGAAATATAGGTTAATTTAAGTTGTAAGAGCTAGTTAGTAACAAACCTAAGCTATCAGCCAGACATTTATAATTAATAATAAGTCTCCATGTCATTTACTGGGGAGGGGGCAGGCTGAGGAAAAGCTCCACCTACAGGCTTCCGTCTAATGTCTAGTTAACCCTCAAACCAGGTTAAGAATATTGGTTTTCAACATGGGAAGACTCTTGGATACCAAGAGACCAGACTGGGGTGCATAAGAATGCATAGGAAAAAAAATAATAAACCTGGTCTGCAGTGGATGGCAGGATGGCTGGAGACTTTCAAGTTTCTTGAGGGAGCCTTGTATCTACATCCTGTCATAGGGCACTGGGTGCTGCTGCAGCCAGAGTCCCTGGGAAGCCACTTCAGGCAGCCAGAAGACACACACCAGACACCCAGGCATGCGCCCACGAGGAAAGGAAGCTCCTTAGATCCCAATACTGCATAGACCAGTGTAACAACAAACCAGGAACATCATGAAAAGGATGGTAAAACCAGCTTGAAGGGATTGCAAGGGGGTGGATCAACACCATACAGCAAAACAAACAAGCTAATTAATCCAGTCACGAAATTGTTTTCCCCCTCAATGTTTGTTATAAGTTCTTCTTTTTTTTTTTTTTTGGTTTTTTCGAGACAAGGTTTCTCTGTGTAGCTTTGCGCCTTTCCTGGAACTCGCTTTGGAGACCAGGCTGGCCTCGAACTCACAGAGATCTGCCTGACTCTGCCTCCCGAGTGCTGGGATTAAAGGCATGCGCCACCATCACCTGGCTTGCTACAAGTTCTATTTCCACTATTCTTTAGTCTAAATGTGCAGTAATGTGATGTCTGTGTGTGTACGTATGGTGTGTATTTGGTATATGCACACCTGTGTGTGTCAGAGCATGAGCCCATGTGCATGTGTGTGGAGGCCATAGGAGAACGTCCTGCTTTATTTAGCACTCTCTGCCTTACTCCTTTGAGGCAGGGTCTCTCACTGAACCTGGAGCTGGGCTGGCAGCCAGCAAGCCTCGGCAATCCTTTTGAGTCTGCCCCCTACAGCATTGGAGTTAACGGCATATGCAGCAATGCCAACTTTTTTTTTTTTTTTTTTAACCAGTGTTAGGGATTTGAACTCAGGTCCTCATGTTTATTAGCAAGTGTTCTTGTCCACCAAGCCATCTCCCTAGCCTAAGTATGATGCCTTAAAAATCCACACACTCTGAGAAACATTTCCTTGCTGAAAGATAGTTGCCTGAACCTTCAGCAAGCCAGTCTCGTTGGGGGAGGGTCTTGCAGCAACACTGACCATCACTAACAAGGTGGCTGTTAATGGTTGGGGTGGCTGTGGTGACTTCTTAAAATAAGACAACAGTGGAGTTTCCCAGATCCACTGACCCCTCCTTTGCAGGACAGGTGTTCTCAGATCCATATTTTAGGGCCAGGAGAACGCTTCCAAACTTAGAACCTCGGACCTTGCTGCTGCTGCTACCAGCCAAGTTTTCGTGGTGTTCTAAATCCTTTGTCATGTTAGAGCAATGGTTCTCAACCTTCTTAATGCTGTGACCCTTTAATATAGTTCCTCGTGTTGTGGTGATCCCCAACAATAAAATCATATTTGTCGCTACTTCATAACTGTAATTTTGCTACTGTTATGAATCATAATGTAAATATCTGTGTTTTCTGATGATCTTAAGTGACCCCTGGGAAAGGGCCATTCAGCAGAAAAGGGGTTGAGATCCGTAGGTTGAGAACCAGTGCGTTAGAGTATCGCAGAGTCTCCGTGGGTGGAAGCTGCCGGAAGACATCACCTTTGCTTATATCCTGAGATTGCAAGCCCTTCAGTCTTGTCTTCAGACTCCACTTGTGATCCGGGTTCTTTGCTGCGCCCACCACACCGGTGGGTGGTGACTCCCTCTGTGGAAGTCTTGGGTGCCTCCAAGCTCCCTGTGAGAGTTGGAACCATCCCTTCCCAAACTCCCCCCTCCCAAACTCCTTTTAACATCAATATCTTGTCTTTTCCCATGAATTCATGGATGCTCTTCCTGCCATCTATGATGGTGTGTGTTTCCCAGAAGCTCTTGAATTAACTTTGACCAGTTCCTGCAGAAGAATCCCCGCCCTGTGGCAGCCTTACAAAAATATATTATTTAGACAACCAGATTTGAAAGTTGATATTCCTTCTTCAGGCACCAGCTGCAGAGCAGACTGTCATGTCAGCAGGCATGAAATAAATGTTGGCTTTGTATGTCTCCATCATAGCTCTGGGGTGGCCAGGTGCACTGTCAATCACTGCTACTATTTTGGAAGGAATCTTTGTTTTTCCTTAGCATTAGGTCTCAACAATGGATGTCTATATATCGATGTGCCTGGCTCCATTCACAGATCCAGGTGAAGGAGATTCAGGTTCTTGGTAAATCTGAACTTTAAGTGACTACTGGCTTAGACTCCACATCTAAGCCCTTAACGAGACAGCTCATTCGTTGAAGCTCTGAAGCCAGGCACCAACTTCTCTGTAGCTGTGACAATCTTCCATGGAGTCGCCCATTCTGTCCGACTTTTTGGTCCACATGGAGGACTGGCTGTGAAATGCAGCTGCCTTCATGGGTTATCTCTGATCCATCTTCTGGAATCTGGACAACTTACTCCAGCTTCCCATCAGCACCCGAGGCTTCCCCTTGCACTGCATGTTGGAGCAATGATTACTTTCCATGTTGGAAGAATGATTACTTTCCGCATCTTCTATGGCTTCCTCACCTCTCAGCTTTCCCAGAGTTGAGAGTTGGAGCATCACTCTGGATTAGGTCATAGACTCAGGCAATGCCATTTTTTTTTAAGCTTCCCTCTGGACTGCTCAGATTGTCTCTCTAACAGTTATAGGACTGCTAGCTTCCTCAGCATTTGTGTGTTTATTGGACCAGAACCTTCTTTTTTTTTTTTAATAAAAATACTTATTTGTATTATTTTAAGTGTCTGAGTGTGGGTATGTGCCCATCAGTGCAGGCACCTGAGGAGGCCAGAGGCATAGGAGTCCCTGGAGCTAGAAGAGTTACAGGCAGTTGGGAACCACCTTAGGTAGGTGCTGGGAATTAAACTTGGGTCTTTTGCAAGAGCTGAAGGAATACTTAACCACCCAGCCATCTCTCCAGCCCCGGAGTAGCACTTTTAATTCCCTTCAAGGTCTTTCCTCTGTCTTCACAACTTGGCTAACTTCACAGCTTGGCTCTCAGGCCATTCAACTCTCAGCATGCTTTTCTCACTGAGAGATGTTTTTTGCTTTTGATTCAAAATTGGATGCTTAGACTGTGCTTCGCTCACATACTCAGGGACCACTGTAGAGTTATTGTTCCAATTTCAGTATTGTATCTCTGGGGAGAGGGAGGCCAGAGAGATAGAGTAATGGCCAGCTGGTGGAGCAGCCAGAACATACATGGCATTTATCATATCAAATGCATGACCTTCAGGTTCATGGCACCCCAAACAATGAAGTCATAATATCAAAGGTCACTGGTCACAGATCATCATAACCTAATAAAGTTTGAAATTCCATAAGAATTACCAAAATGAGAGAGACATAAACTGAGCCTGTGTTGTTTGATGGATATTCTCTGTGAAGGGTGCTCACAAGCCTTGCATCGTGAAAAGTCACTTCTGCTTAGCACAGTGGCAGGAACACACTGCAGAAAACAAGGCATCCCTCCTCAAAGTGTGGACTCTGAGAACTTCATCCTAACCTTACAAGCCAGAAATCACCATTGTTTCCCACCCTCCAAGAAAAACAACAACAACAACAACAACAACAACAAAAACCCCAAAAAACAATGGTTTCATCTTCACTTCATTTACTTAAAAAAAAAATCCACTGTTTGTCTGCGGAGCTGGCTCTGTGGATAAAGTGCTTTCTGAATAATTGTGGTGACCAGAGTTTGAATTCTTAGAACCCAAATAAGCTGGATGTGAAAGTGTATGCCTGTAACCCAGTACTCTTGTGGGGAGGTAGACACAGGTATCCATGGCAGCAAACAACTAGGAGAGAGACCCTGCTCCAATCAAGGTGGGAGGAGAGGACAGGCAGACCCAAGAGTTGTCCTCTAACTGTACATACGTGTACCCACAGTCACACACAGGCACACACGTGATTAGTACATTTGTTGAACATTTTCCATGCATATTGGCCATTTGCTTCCATTCTGGGAACTTCCTAGTGATGCTCATTCACTATTTTCTCTCAGGAAGTTGAAACAATTCTCTCAAACACAGGTCTGACATGTGTGCACCCCATCATTCACTTCAGATTCATCAGGGGTGATGATATGGCTTCCATTTTATTATGGGAGGTTCACTATTTTCTTTCTGCCTCAACCTTGGACATCAGGCCTTTCCCAACTCCTACACTACATCCATATTCACCTGCAGTTTATTTTATGTGAAAATAGTTAACCAGAGCTTGCTTTGCTGTAATATGAGAAGGCGGCTATGAATGAGACCTTCCTTTTTGTTTGGTGTGCCAATTGCCCAATTCAAATTAGGGGGCCAGTGGTTTTTACTAAATTCACATACATTATTCAGGCCGAGTCTAGACTTTCTTTTTGATCTGATGACCTGCTGGCTGATTCTGGCCTTAGATGTTTTCATCACATTATACTATCACCTTCATTCTACCTACCTACCTACCTACCTATCTATCTATCTATCTATCTATCTATCTATCTATCTACCTATCTATCATCTATCTATCTATCTATCTATCTATCTATCTATCCATCCATCCATCCATCATCTATCCAACCACCCACTCTTATCAACCTTTGTGTGTACGTAGTGTGTGCAAGTGTGTATGCATGCCTGCATGGGTGTGAAGACAAGTTGATGCCAAATGTCTTCTTCAGTTGATCACCACTGTATTTATTGGGGCAGGGTCTCTCATTGAGCCCAAAGCTTATTTGTCTAGCTAGCTAGCTTGCTTGGCTGACTACAGATTTGGGTGGGTGCTGAGGATCTGAATTCCAGTTTTCATGCTTGTGCAGCAACTAATTTACCCACCCAGCCATCTTCCCCTCCTCTTTATAACATATTTTAATTGAAGATAGGGTGTCTTTCATTGTTTAGGTGAACTTTAAAATCATTTTGCTAGGTTACACTGTGAGTAGGACTACATTAAATTTGGAGAATATTTTTGGTGAAAGGACATTTCTGACAGGGAATCTTTCTAATCTGGACACTGGTACCCCCCCCCCTCCCTCCCTCCCTCCCTTCCTCCTTCTGTGTACGCACATGCATTTGCAGGTGTGTATGCATATGGAGGCCGGAGGACAATCTTTGGTGCATTCCTCATGAACACTGTCAACTTGATGTTGAGACAGCGTCTCTCACTGGCCTGAAGTTCACCAAGTAAGCTAGGTTGGCTGGCCATTGAGCCCCAGGGATCTACCTGTCTCTGCCACCTCAGTGCCAAGATTACAGGTACACACTACCACCCTCAGGGTTTTCACATGGTTCTGGGGATAGAACTCAGGCCTGAATACCAACTAAGCCATCTCCCCAGTCCCCACTCGTGTGTTTCTGAGTCCTTCTTTATGACCTTCCTCATCATTTGGGCCCTCTGTTTATTTTTACAGAATCCTGTCATTGGTTCTATTATAAGTGGGGTCATTTTCTTACATTTTTAAGTTGTTCTGTAGACAATGGGAAAAGCTACCCATCTGGATTAAAAACTACCCAGACTCTGGACTCACTACCATGTTCCCATCGATTATGACCTCTAACTTATCCAACACAGCTACTCCTCCACCCTCAGCTTCCCTTCTGACTGAACGGCAGCTCCAGCGGGTCAGCTTCTCAGTCCCTCCACCTAACCCATCATGCTGTAGATTCCACGCTCTGCTCTCAAGAGCACCCGCCTCTCCATCATCTCTGCCAGATGATTGCTAGTGGATTCCTCACTGGCCCCCCCTGCTTCCACTCCTGTCCCCAGCTCTCCTTCTCTCTTAACGCAGCAATCCTGAACGTCTGAGCTGATTATTTGGAGGGGCCTTGGCTTGGCCTGCACTACCTCCCCGCTGCCTGCTGTCCCCCCTCCCTGTCTGTCTTACGGATCCATCCCTCTTTCTCACTTGGCTTCTGCCACTCTGCCTTTATTTCTGTCCATTGTACTCAAGTTTTTCTTGCCTCAGTTTTTGTATAGGCTGTTCTCTTGGTACATATTGACATTTTTGGTTGGGAGAAGGAGAGTAGGAGGGAGGAGGGGGTGGGAGGGGGAGAGTGTAGTACTATATACATGCAAGTATACTTTAAAATTCCTCTAGATTTATTTATTTTATGTGCATGGACTTTTTGCTTGCATATGTCTGTGTATCCCATGCATGCCTTTTGTCGATGGAGTCAGAAGAGGGCATTGGATCCCTGAAACTGGAGTTATGGGTGGTTGTGAGTCACCACGTGGGTCCTGGGAATTCAATGTGGGTCTTCTGCTAGAGCAAGAAGTGCTCCTAACCAACATCTCTAGTCCCAAGTATGCTTTTTTTAAATCAATTTTTATAAGAATAATTGGAAAGCTTTCCATTCTATTCAGCTCTTTCAGTTTAGGTAAAAATGATTGATTTTATTCAGTTCTGTCAGTTTAAGTAAAAATGATTGATTCTTTTAAAATGCTAAGCTTATCGTGATTCTCTAAGGAGACTCTACAATAAGATTTTCTAAATACACACACTCCTTTGAAGGTGGAAAGCTGCGAGTCGTGTGCACAGCTCTGTCAGCACATGGTCAGGTGCCAGACCAGACACTGGTCACTCCACATCCAGTGCTAGCAGTAGTAAAGACTGAGCTGCTGGCTGCCCAATTCCCATGGGTACCGTTCACAGCCCACTCTGTGTCAGAGGCCAGCAGCTGTGGGGCCTGTGGGCCAAACATGATGCACCCCATCTTCGATGATTTTCATTTTCTTGAGATTATTGCTTTGAGGCAGAATCTCACTCTGTACTTAAGGATGGTCTGGAGTTCACTATGTACCCCAGACTGGCCTCAAACTCTGAATCCTCCTGCCTTGGCCTCCTCAAGGCTGGCATTATGGGTATGTGCCACTATATCTAGTTTTTTGTTTGTTTGTTTTTTTTACATCTTAAATGATTGGGGGGAAAGCCTCAAGAGGATATTTTGTGATATGTGAAAATTATATGAAGTTCATATTTTAGTGTGTATAAATAAAATTAATAGGAACAGAGCTGCCCCATGTGTTTATGTCTCTATTACTGCTTAGTTGCTCTGGGGAATGTAGGATCCACAAACTCTAAAATATTTATTCTTTTATTAATTAATTTTTTAGTGACTAATGCAATGATATTTTATGTGCCATTGTACTTTGCTCAGATTTGTCCCTTCATTACCCTCCTCTTCCTTCTCCTACCTCCCACTCTAAAATAAAAAACCTCATATCTGGCCCTTTGCAGGTAAATTTTGCTGGCCCCTATATGAACGGTATCCCAGGAATTATGCAGTGTGTAGCTATGATCCTGTCTTCGCCCTCGGTGAGGATTCTAGACACCAAATCATTGTTTGGGCTTGTGGGGTGTCAGTGGGTCAGGCACTTGTTTCATAAATATGAAGATCTGGTTTGGATCCCCAGAACCCACATGGAAAATGGAGCATGGTGATATAAGACTCCAAGTCCAGCTCTGGGAAAGCAGACAAGGGGATCCTTGGTGATTGCCAATGAGTAACCACATTGGTGAGATTTAGATGTAGTGAGAGACCTTGTTTCAAAATATATGGGAAAAAATAAAATGGAGAGAAATTGAAGGAGACCCCCGGTGTTGACCTTTGGCCTCTCACACACATGTGCACACTCAGCGGGCCATGTTTCTAGGAGGGTGAGCACATACAGGAAAGAAATGACTGTTTAAATGTAGTGGAGGCTCTGGCAGCGGAGGCACTCTAGGAGTCTACAGAGGGATAGATCAACCAATAGGTAGCAAGAGGTCCGGGGAATGGTGAGGGACATACCATCCAAGGAAACCAATGAAGACAGAGAAGCAGTTCATAGGATACCTGCTTTCCTGCCTCCTCCTTCAGTGACCAGGAAGGAGGCAGGACCAAGGCCAGTCCAAAGTGGACAGCGTGGGGCCAGAGCTGGGCAGATGCAGGCCTGTCCACTCTGCTAGTTATGGTGGCTTTGGTGCCCACTAGTCATTCAGACATGACAAATGGATTATGGCATTTTTTTTTCCCATGGAGTTCCTCATTGGCACAAACCAGGGCTTCAGGCAGCCAGCCACTGTCAATCATCAGAGTGACCATCAGGCTACACACACACCCCTGTCACTCCGGTAGAGGAGCCTCTTAGCACTATTGTGGCTTCCAGCACTCAGTGTCAGGCACGGATTTTACTAGAAGGAAACTGCTCGATTGCATAGGTAGACCATCCTGGCCACTCAGAGCCTGCCGCAGCTGCTTAAGGAAGGATCTTTCTGAGGTATGACATGCATGCAATTAACACCTTCCACGACACTGCCAACCTGGAGAGAGGTCTCTTTCTTCTCCAGGACTCTTTGAAGGAGTGTCAGTAAACTAAATCACCAAATTGACATCAGGTTTCTAATGTGGTTGTCCATTTCCTCTTACAAGCAAGGTGGCCGGGCATCACTGTGTGCAGAAATGCTCTCCAGTAAACAAGCAGGCAGCCTCGCCCTTCACACGTGGTTCCCAGCCCTCTGCCCCATGGTTGAGGTGGAAGGCAGGCAGGATCAGTTTCTGGAACCTGTCCCCAAGGCACTTACAGTAGAGGAGGGTGGGACTCACATAGAGGGAGAGACTTCAGATGGAGGGGATATTTGGACCCCTGTGCTGTGAGCTATACTCACCAGGAGAATGGAGTAGAGGAGAGGAGCCTCGCTTTAGGCGCCACTGCAATTTCACAAGGTGGCCTGAGAAAGCCTTAGCATAAAATAGGACTAGGTTAAAATCCCAGCCCATGTTCCTGGTTGTGTGCCTTTGAACACTTTCTAGCACTGCTCTGAGTCCTAACCCAGCCTTCTGGGGGCATCCCTGAGGACCAGAAAGCACAGAAGGGCTGGTACAAGGAGCCCGAGTCAGGCAGGTCCCACAGAACACTCCCTTAGCAGGGGACCTGTCCACAACACTGAACTGTGCAGGAGTCTGGGTTGGGTTATGCTAGGGGACTAGAAAAGAATTACAGCTGTTTTGTTTTGTTTGTTTGTTTTTTGTTTTGTTGAGACAGGGTAGTTCATTGGAACTCACTATGTAGACCAGGCTGGCCCCAACTCACAGAGATCAACCTGCCTCTGCCTCCTGAGTGCTGGAACTAAAGGTGCGAACTACTACACCTAGCTTGTTTTGCTTTTAATCCAGCTGTTCTTATGCTCACAGGGAGCATCAAGTTTAAGACAGGGAAGACAGTGCTGTCCTCAGTGGGCCATGTATCTAGGAGGGTGAGCACGAGGTAGGCATTAGCTCTTGTTTGAGAAAGGAGAAGTAAGGAGAGAGAAGAAGCCAAGTGCAGCAGACTCTTGTTCACTGGTAGGACCATGGGTCTTCCTCCTTAATGCACACTTGGCTCTCTGTACCTCCTGGTCCCACACCCACAGATTCAACCACATACACATCAAAAATGCTAGAAAAAAAAAACCCCTGTGTCTGTAGGAGCTGGAAAGATGGCTTAGTGGTTAAGAGCACCTGCTGCTCTTGCAGAGGGTCCAGATTCAGTTTCAGTACCTATACAGTTGCTAACAACG
>CABHPH010158433.1:0-12108 GCA_902168325.1 Peromyscus nudipes | reverse complement strand
GAGAGAGAGAGAGAGAGAGAGAGAGACAGACAGACAGACAGAGACAGACAGAGACAGACAGAGACAGACAGAGACAGACAGAGACAGAGTCACACACACACAGAGAGAGAGAGAGAGAGAGACAGACAGACAGACAGACAGACAGAGACAGACAGAGACAGACAGACACACACACACACACACAGAGAGAGAGAGAGAGAGAGAGAGAGGTGGGGGAGGTAGATGACAAGCTGACATGCAAAGAAGCGATGATGGAAAGATGCCTGGGGAGCCCTGGTGAGGCTGCACTGTTCTTGGAGGAAAACTCTTAAAGGAGACTTCCTAGACCTTCGTCCTGACCCCATCTCCTCCTTCCTCTCCCTTGTCTCTATAAAATGGGGCTAGCTCACCTTCACTCACAGGGACAACCAGAAAGTATGGCATGACAGGTGTCAAAAGAGGCAGGTGGCTCTTGGTTCCTTCTCTGGAACTGAGGGGACTGGGTGAATGGCATGCCATAAGGATATGTGGGGTGGCAGGTAGACACTGCCAGCCAGGGAGGGTACAGACCTTCTTAATTTTCTTGATGTCACTGTCCTCGTCATTGGGGGTGACAATCTGGGTGGACTGGATGCGTTCATTGTCCTTGAGCAGGGATGCAATCTGCAACAGAATCACAGGTCAGTAGTGGGTAGGGGACACTGGCCAGCACGCAGTGGCAGCACCTGAAGCCTGCTTCCTCTGCCACAAGAGTTGACAGTGTTGGGTGCTGAGTCTCTTGTGCCAGTGAACCACACAGGTCCCAGATGCCCGTACAGAAGTGCATGCTGCATTGGAACAAGTCTACCTTGGATACTTTGGTGCCATCAGAGTGCGGACAAGGCCCTTCTAGGTGTGAGGTGGTGGCTATAGCCTGATCTATGATTTTCTTCCATGTTCTGCACACCACAGGTCCCTTTTATTTTTACTGTGGTAAACTATATAGGAAGATAAGAGTTACCATGTGAATCTTTTTTTTTTTTTTTTGGTTTTTCGAGACAGGGTCTCTCTGTGTAGCTTTGCGCCTTTCCTGGAGCTCACTTGGTAGCCCAGGCTGGCCTCAACCTCCCGGAAATCCCCCTGGCTTTGCCCCCCGGGGGGGGGGTTTAAAGGCGGGGCCCCCACCCCCCGGCTGAATCTTTTTTTTTTTTTAATGTGTAATGTTGTATATGTGTGTGGTGTGTGCAGCAAATGTGCACTTGTATATTCCTGCACATGGAGGCCTGAGATCTTTCGTTGATTACTCTCCACCTTTAATTTTTCAAACAAGGTCTTTCATTGAACCTGAGGCTCATAAATTCAATGAGGATGGACTGCCAATGAACGTCAAAGATCCTCCTGTCTTCACCCTTTCATCCAAGGCTGGGATTACAGGAATGTCCCACCATGCCTAGAGGACAGCTTTCAGGAGCCCAGTCTCTCCCTCCACCACGTGGGGTTCAGGGTTGAACTCACATCGTCAGGCTTGGAGGCAAGTGCCTTCCCCTGTTGAGCCCTCTCACTGCCCTCCCCGGTGAACCAAACAGTGCCTTGTTTGGAGGCATCCAGTCTATTTGTACTGTGCAGCCAACATCACCATTCCTCCCTGGGGTCTTCAGATGGAAACTCTGTAAATCCTCCCTCCTCCAGCTGCTGACACACACATCTGTGCTGCTTCCCACATCTGTGAATTTTACACCAGGAAGCTCATGTGGAGTGACTTGGTATTTTGTTTAGCACTGCGCCCTCAGGGTTCATCCATTTTGTAGCCTATGTTAAGTTTTCTTCATACACATCGTTGTTATCCTTTGTTCTCATATATCCCCTTCCTCCTGTCCTTCCCCCGCAACCCCTTCAGGCTGTTTCTCTTCCTTCCCCCAGACAGTCAGTCCCTCTTTCTGCTTTTTTATTGTATGTATCCATCACCCACGTTCCCTCCAGTTCCTTAGGATTTCATCTTCCTCTCTTGTGATCCTCTTTAAGTTTCTTGACTGACACAGCACACACAGAAACGCACGTGTATACAATCTTAAACCTAGATTCCACATATGAGAAAACGTGCAGCATTCGACTGATTCTGGCTTATTTCATTTAGTGCAGCGATCCTCAGTTCCATCTGTTTTCTTGTAAATGTCATTATTTTATTTTTTTTATGGCCCCATAAAGTTCCACATGTGTTATGTGCCTTGTTTTCTTTATGCATCCATGTGCTGGTTTCGTGTCCTAGCTAATGTGAATATAGCAGCCATGAACATGTATGTACACATATCTCTGTGGTAGGCAACACTAGCTCACTTGCAGACATTGGGCTGTCCTTGGTCTTTCCAACAAAAGCACATGGGGGAATAAATCAGATCAAGGCTGGTGGCTCAGAGTATGGCTCTGGTGGCTGGCTTCTCCTCTCTGGGTTACGCTGAAGCACTTCTTGGAATCAAAGTCCTCTTTGGAGCTTAACTATTTGCCCAGAAAGCCAAGGTAGCCCCCAGAATATCTAAAACAAGCACCATTTGTCTTATTTGGGGATCATAGAGAATCAAGACCAAGACCAAGGGCTAGGCATCCTAAATCTGTCTGAGACTGTCCCAGAGGACAGGCCAACGATCATCTTGTACTGGGGCTCACATAGTAAAAAGAAAGAACTTTCTATTGCAGGAAAGCCACCTCTTCTCCCTGCTTTGCTGAGAGTTCTGTGGGGTGGTTAGAGTGGTCTCATTCATTAGAGCTCTTGGGGGTTAGCATAGGACCCAGCATGCAACACGCCCTTGTTAGCTGTAAAAATAAGTGAATCAAAAACTGATCAGAGCAACAGTGACCTCAAAACCCCCAACCACAGGAAGCTACAGCAGTCACTGAGCCCAGCACATCTAAAGACAGAAGCTCAGGGAATTCTATAAACACAGCTGCGGGCAGGCTGCTCCCTCCTCAGAACATGAGGCTGTGTGCCCTCAAGGCCACATGCTGAACCTCGGGATGAATGGCTCTCAAAAATGAACCACGGAAGCCTTTGAAAGTGGAGTGAGCAGTTGCAGGCTCTCCACTGCTCGGCTGCTAAAATTACCCTGGCTGGCCTTCACTTGGAGAGTGTCTGAAAACAACTAACTGGAATGTTCAGTGTGTTCAGTGGAGAGACCCACTTGCCTGTTCTCTCCTTTTTTTTTTTCCTCTCTGTGCTACTTCCTTATATTTTTCTCAGCAATTCTTTTTTTTTTTTTTTTTTTTTGGTCTTTTCGAGACAGGGTTTCTCTGTGTCTGTGTAGCTTTGCACCTTTCCTGGAACTCACTTGGTAGCCCAGGATGGCCTCGAACTCACAGAGATTCACCTGGCTCTGCCTCCAGAGTGCTGGGATTAAAGGCGTGCGCCACCACCGCCCGGCAAGATTCCTAGTCCTTTATTTCTCTCTCTCTCTCTCTCTTTTTTTTTTTTTTCCAGAGCTGAGGACCGAACCCAGGGCCTTGCGCTTGCTAGGCAAGCGCTCTACCACTGAGCTAAATCCCCAACCCTTTCTCAGCAATTCTTAAGCTTTGAACATTTACATGTTGAAATAAAAGGCCAAAATTTTGGCCTAAAATTTAAGAGTCTTATGGTGTACACACACACACACACACACACACACACACACCACACACACACCACACACACACATACACACACACACACACACACACCACACACCACACACACACACACACACACACACACACACACACACACAGTGGCATGCAAGCCCAGAGCTCTGGTGAGCTCAGAGGCTGCTGTGGCTGGGTCAACACGTTCCTTTTGGCCTGAAGGTCTTTATCTTCACGCCATCCTGCTTTTCTTTGCCAGTTGTGATATGCGCACTGAGGGAGGTGGTGATGGTTGGGGGCTGGTCTGCATTTAAAACTGATGATGGGGGCTGGAGAGTTGGCTCAGAGGTTAAGAGCACCAGCTACTCTTTCAGAGGCCCTGAATTCAGTTTCTAGCATCCGCAGGGTGACTGATTACCCTCTAAAACTTCAGAACCAGGAATCGGATGCCCTCTTTTGACCTCCTTGGACACCATGCACACACATAGCGCACACACAAACATACAGGCAATACTAATACATAGAAAATAAAATAAATATAAACGGAAAATTTAAAAAGCAATTAAAAGTTGCAGCACCCTTCTGATAGGCCTTCTATAAGACATCCAATCAGTGGGGACCAGGGCAGAAAATAGGCATAACCAAGCCTCACACTATGCTGTGATGCTCAGTGCTCAGAGTCTTTAAAATTAAAATTTAAAAGCCCTAACAGTCTTAGAGTCTTTAAAATTCCTTTGTCCATTCCTTTTATCTATTTGTGTGTGTGGTGTTGGTGTACACGCATGCGTGCATGCCTCTGGAAGCCAAAGGACAACTTCCACCAGTTACTCTCTCTTCCATCATGTGACCTGGAGATTAAACTCATAAGGCTTGGTGGCAAACACCTTTATCCCCTGAGCCTAGAGTATTTATTTAAGGATCAGGTTGGGAATACAGTTCAGGAGAGTTAGGAACTTGGGTTGTTGCAGAAGTCTTAGGCTATGGCCTGTAGTAACTCAATTTTCTCCTTGCCTTCCTTTGGTCTCTTCCAAGCCCATATGTCTCTTTTGTGCTCACCCCATCTGAAAATCCCAGTGGTGTCTTGGTGTTGGGCTCTGTGACAGGCAGGGAGCTGCTGGGATTACTGGTGTATACTACCAGCTGGGAAGTTGAGTCAAGAGGTTCATGAGGCCAGCTGTGGAGGTTTGAATACATATGTCCCCCATAGACTCATGTGTTTGAGTGCTTGGCCCATAGGGAACAGCATTATTGGGAGGTGTGGCCTTGTTGGAGTAGGTGTGGGCTTGTTGGAAGAAATGTGTCACTGTGGGGTGGAATTTGAGATCTCATAGCTCAAACTGTGCCCAGAGTGGGACACAGTCTCCTTCTGTTGCCTGTGGATCAAGATGTAGAACTCTCAGTTCCTATTCCAGTACCATGTCTGCCTGCATGCTGCCATACCCCACCATGATGATAATGGGCTAAACCTCTGAAAATGTAAGCCACCCCAATTAAATGTTTTCCTTCATAAGAGTTGCTGTGATCATGGTGTCTCTTCAGTTATAGAAACCCTAACTAAGACACCAGTCTAGGCTATATAGTAAAGAGTTGTCTAAAACAAATGCCCAGTAAGGCACAGCCTGCACAGTGGTGTGTATCTACTGTGAAGGGCAGGACATTTGATTGGAAATATTGCTCTAAATTCCCACCAAATGGGCCTTTTCTGCCATTACACACACACACACACACACATACACACACACGTAATACACACACAGATATACACACAGACACACATGCATGCAGTACACACACACACACACACACACACACACACACACACACACACACGTTCCCGACTGGCCTGCATTCTGCTCCTAGCCCCTCAGGGAGCTCTGTCCTCTGCACCTGTGCCTTCTTGGGCCCACAAACTGATAAAAGTATTCAAGGCCAAGTGCAAACTGAGCTTGTACCCTCTGGCTTTCAAACACCTTGTCAGAACCAGGGCTCATGCAGCACCATTGTGTCCCTGTTCACAGCAGACTCTAACACAGCGCACCAAAAGGCAGACATCTCCATACCCCTAGAGCCTTCCAGAGCCTGCATTCACTCACTCCACCAAGCCCTCACAAGCTATCATGCCAGGCAAGAGGGGCTGAATGGTAGCAGAGACTGCCCAACCCTTATGGGGTTCCTACCAGGTTGCTGAAATTACAGACACACAGGGAGCCTTGTGTTGATCTTCAGAAGCCTTTGTGAGCAGAGGGCCTAAAGCACATGCTAGCCAGGAGCCCCATCAGGAGGCAACTGTCCTTGACAGGATTTGGCTAGAAACATGGGCATGAAAAAGGCATGCCAAAAAAGAGCAGTAACATGTGCAAAGGCCAGGGGGTAGGACAGTTCAGTGCTCTGGGATGCTGGGTGGTGCTAGGTGACTGCACAGTCCCGGTTAGTAATTGGGTAATGGAGCCACAATCCTTCCCTGGTCTCTTTGTGTGTGTGTGTGTGTGTGTGTGTGTGTGTGTGTGTGTGTTGGGGTGGGGTGCAGCTCTGTTTGGATTCAGGAAGCTATGCTGGGCTATCACAGATCTCACGGCTTCTCTCCAGAGTGGGCTGGAGCCCAGAATGAGCCAGCGGTGTTAGAGGATAATTTTGGGCTAGCCTCTGGAAGACTGTCAGAGGCTCTGTACAGAGTAGAAAGACTAGCAGATGGACGGGAGCCTGTGTTCCAGTTCGATGTCTGTCACTTCTCAGCTGTGTGTGT
The DNA here is from genome assembly GCA_902168325.1 of Peromyscus nudipes. Taxonomy (NCBI): domain Eukaryota; kingdom Metazoa; phylum Chordata; class Mammalia; order Rodentia; family Cricetidae; genus Peromyscus; species Peromyscus nudipes. The sequence continues at coordinate 5,801 of CABHPH010158433.1, read as the reverse complement.
TTGAACAAATGACTTGAGCTCTCTGAACCTGGCTCCTCATGGCTTATTCCTCTGGGATGGCAATGGGGGATGATGAAGGAGATGTGTCTGAAATCTTGTTGTAGGGTTAGAGATGGGTCAAATGTGGAACTCCAGTTAAACATGAAGTTGTAAGTCAATATTGCTGCTGATAGAGAGCTTTGCTGTTGCTGGATAAGATGGGGTTGGTGGCTCTGAGTCTCTGAACTTTCTGGACAGGGCCGGGAGGCACTGGGCTACAACTACAGGTGTGGGAAGGGGTTCTGTACACAGAGAACCCTGCACCCGGGGCTTCTAGTTCTGCAGGTAACACCTGCAGGTTCTTCATCCTTTGCTGTTGGGATTACATCTTTTTTTTTTTTTTTTGAGTGGAGCCTGATGGGATCAGGGAGCACAGCCTGGGGATTGCAGGCCTGGATCACACAAATCCTTACCTCTCACTGTACCCTCCTTAGGTGGGTTCTTGCATGTTTTTTCTCCACATCCTGACATCCAGGATGCCACACGGGCTTCTAGGAAGGATGCCTGAGAGCCTGTGCTCCCAGGAGTCAACAGCATCTCCTGGCATGGTATATAAATGCAGGTTCTCATCTGGGAGTTCTAGGGTTGCCCAAGGCCTTGGTAAACAGTGAGTGGCTGGGCTCCCGGAGGTGTTTACAGGACTTCTGCCCAATGAGGCCACACACAAGGCAAGCTCGACGGCATGCGGTCAGGGGCAGACCCTAAAAGCCCATGATTGGCCATCTGACACTTGTGTATCTGGTGCAGACACAGAGAAAGCCCGCAGTAATGACTGCAGGTGATACTGCACTCCAGGGTCTGAGGCTGACAATGGTGACAGTTAACATGTCCTTGCACCCCTCTAATAACTTGTCCATAAACATACCACTCATCCTTATCACCTGGTTAGGTCATAGCAAAGACCCTGCACTGTATGAAACAACTCAGCAGCAGAGGGGTGGGGGACACACTTCAGGTGGCACTTGGTAAACACAGGCGGGATGAGTCAGGGCTTTGATCCAGTCTGGGGACCCCTGGCTTGCAGTCACCTCTGCCTTCAGTCGCTCGATCTCGATCTCGCCGTCCTCGATCTGCTGTCGCAGCTGCTTGGCCACCGTCTTCTCTGTCTCTACTATCTGCAGCAGGTGCAGGTACTTCTGCATGAGCGCCTCGTGCTCCGTGGCCAGTGTCCTGTAGCTGTGGACAGAGGTGCATGGCAGGTGAGATGCTGCCCCCTGTCTCTGGGCCCTGCTCACCCCATTGCACACCAACTTCCAGTTGCTTTATTTGCCTGGCTTTCTTTGTTATGCTCTCTGTCTCTCTCTCTGTCTCTCTGTCTCTCTCTCTCTCTGTCTCTCTCTCTCTATGTCTTTGTTTCTCTCTATATATCATATGCACACACAGACACACACATTCTCTGTCTCTGTCTCTCTCTTTTTTTCTCTCCCCCTGGGACGTTGTCTAGGTAGATAGGCATTTTGAAACATACCCTCCCCTGTCTCCCTAACTCCACACTTCTTCTTAGGCTACTTCTGGGATTCAGATGAATTGCCTTGGTGGACTCCCGGGATCTTCTTTCAGCTTCAGAGCTTCTAGTAGCATGGTGATGGAGGGGGATACTATATGTGCCTAAAAAGTACTCAGTGGACACTTGCTGTATGCAAGGGTGACTACAGATGCATGCATCAGGCCTTGTGGGATATATGGAGGATGAGGAGGCACGGACATCTCATTGTTCATTTGGGTGATGCCTGAAGACTGCACAGGACATAGAAGTGTCCAGTGGCGAGTCACAGGTTCTTAGTGTATGCTAAGAAGGAGGGGGCCAGCAACAAGGACTGTGCTCAGGGAAGACTTCCAGGAGGTCCTAGGTAACACACCACCAAGTTGGAGCTGAGGTGTTTGACTCCAAACATAGTTCCTTGGGTACATACCCACTTGAGGGCAGCCCTGGGTAGGAGACTTGTGTTGGCAGTGATTGATAATGAGGTGAGGTGGTTAGGTAGCACCAGGTCAGAGACAGTCCCAAAGGACAGGCAAAGGGAGGGAGGAGGGAGGAGGTATCCTATCAGATTCCCAAATTAACGTGTAGCACACAGATGGACAGAGTGGCAGAGCAGGAATGGAGGTAAGAAGTGGCTTGCCTGAAGTCACCACACCCCTGAAGAGAGACCCCAGTCCCCTATGTTCTTGGTCTGGGCCTCTCCATACTGCTCTATGGTATGAACAAGACCATCAGAGTACATCACAGTTGTGGAAAACTAGATCTGATCCCATGAAGAGGCCTAGTGGGCAGAGAGGCTTGGAGAACAGGACTCCAGCATCTCAGAGGGAGGTGTCTATCCAGACGGGGTCAAGGTCAGGGAAAGGGCAGAACCTTGGAAGGGAAAGGTTGGAGTTCTCAGGGATAACAGTCTGGGTCTATATTCCTCACTGTTCCCCAAATTCTTCCTCTTGCTTCAACCACCTGAGAGCCACCCCTTTGCCTTTCCTCTCTCACACCTACCCATTCCTCTGTACTCTTGCCCTCTCCTTGCTCAGCAAGGTCTGTGCCTCCTTTCTTAGTGGTAGTGAGGGCCTCTATGTTCTATATGCCCATCAAACCCCTCTGCAGGGTCTCTTTCAGAACAAACTGCCTCTGCTCCATCACACTCCATCCCATCATCCAGAAAAGGCTCAAGTCTCTACCCACTTAGAACAAGCCAAGCTGTCCCTCAACCTCCCTAACTCTACCCGTTCTGTCAAAGTGATTGGACTGAGATGGCTGTGGCCTTAGGAAAACACACATCTCAATGTGTTTGTGAGAGAGTTTCTAGAGATGTTAATGAAGGGCTGGGAGGACTTGCTTGAACTGGGAATGGCACTGTCCCATTGCTGGAGGTCCAGAAGGAACCAAAGGGGAAGAGGGAGGAGGCCTTCTAGCTAGGACGTTCTCTCTGTCTGCCTTCTGGTTGCCACGAAACGAGCAGTTTCATTCTGCCAAAAGCTCACTTCATGATGGTCTACCCTACCGCAGTCAACAACAGAGCCATTGGAAGACCATGACCAAAATCCACTTTCCTTCCTTAAGGTTATCCTCTCAGGTATCTGTCACCTTCTTTCCCACTTGCTCAGCATGGTTTATTGAAAGAGCTGCTCACCCAGGGTCTGCTAGCACTTTCTTTACTCCATCAGCACAGCATTGGCTCTTAGCACCCATAGCAACTGGCTCCCCGTCTGGGGCCACCCACTGTCTCCTACTGGTGAGACTGATGGAACCTGAGATTGATTTTAGTCTGCCAGCTTCTGGTATTATTACCATGCAGTCCTGCACACAGCTGGCCAGTGGGATCAAGCTGAGGAGGGAGGTCTTTGTCTCAGCCCCAGGAGCCTGCCGCATGAGTTCACAGAGTCTCTGTGAGCCTCACACTTTGAGGTGAGACCCCGGAGGCCATGATGGAAGTAACCTTGCAATAAAGAAGGGCCATGCCAAGGTGTTTGAGGTAGAAAGATAGTTACAGAGGGCCCTGTTCTCTGATGATGCCTGAAGATGCCTTCTTGGGAGGAGGCTGGCTCCAGCCATACATATCCTGAGGGTGGGATGATAAAGGCTTGCTTCATCAGGCTTAGGACACCTGTGGCAAGGAAGGGATCCTGGGAAGAAACTGTGGTCCAGAGAACTGATCTTTGTTCTTAGAGTTACCTTTTCTTAAGTAACAGGCTGTGAGAGATGCTGTTCCACTATAACACTATGGCGGTCTGGGCGCTTCTCTTGTGAAAATGAACCCAGACTGGAAGGGCTTTCCAACTTCCTAGGGCACTTAATTGTCTTCACTTGCAAGCAAAATTCAATTGAGAGCAAGGAGTCTGTTTTCACACCATCTTGCCTCCCCACACAGGGGTGCGAAGCACAGCTTCTTCCTTAGTCTAGTCTTACTAATGGCAGACACATCAGTGCTGCAGGAAGGAGGAGTCTCATCTGCAGGTTATCTGCCTGCCTTCCTCCCCGCCCCATTCCTTTCCCTCTCTTCATCCTCCTCTTTCTTTTCTCCTTTCTTCTCCCATCATTCCACCTCCTTTTTCCTGTCCCCTTCCCTCCCCCTTCCTCCTTCCCTTCCCTATGCCCCCCTCCCTTCTGCCTCCTTTTCTCCTTCCCTTCTCTCTCCCCCTCCCTTCACCTCACTCTCCTATTATGCTTTGAATGTGAAGTCTCTTGTGTCAGAAGATAAGCACAGGGAAGCTGGGGCCAAGAACAGCAGGGCTGCTGCAGAGATTAGACTGTTAAAGAGGCCACTGGACAGGGGAGATGGCTCAGTCTGGGGAGCACCTGCCACTTAAGCGTGAGGAACCCAAATTAAAAGTAAGTAAATAAATAAATAAAACAGGCCATGATGGGGTGTGCTTGTAATCCCAGCACTGGGGAGGTAGAGGTAGGCAGATCTAGTCTAGCCTACTCCAAGCGCTCCTGTCCAGTGAGACCTGGACACACACACACACACACACACACACACACACACACCAGATTCCACCCATTATAGGCTCAAGGACATTTGAAAGACCTTGCTTTGAGATGTCACAGGGAGCCTATGGAAGTCCTTCCCTACACCAAGCCATTAAGTGTTCAGAGGTGTAAGCCAAGTGGATGTGGCTGCTGCTGGAGCCGGTGGCAGAATTTGGTGCTAGCCAAATTTTTGGTTTTAGGGGCATGCAGAATAGAAGTATTGTGGGTCCCAGAGGTTTCCACCCAGATTTCAAAAGAAGGCCTGGGAAGCAAGGCAGTATGGGAGGGTCAAGAGTCCCTGAGAGGGTAAAGTTGTGAGAGTTGAATAGGAAGCTCTTGGAGCCCTCAGGAGGCTGGAGAGGCAAAGAATGGGGGACATCTGACAAGGAGAATTTTAGGAAGTCAACAGAGCCTTCTGAGAAGTCACATTCAGGAACTAGGAGTTGACAGACTGCCTGAGGCATACAGAGAGGGAGAGGGGCCATGGCTATGTAATAAAGATGGTGAACTTCCAAGAGGGCTGGCTGGCTTCTCGCTCACCCTCCTGACTTGACCTGACAGCTTATGGGCTTTTTGTCCTGTCAGTAGGGCCCCCTGCTGATGGCCTGGCTCAAGGAGTCCCTGGCTGCCATCAGGGCATGTTTACACAACAGCTGTAGGACCATTAGCCATCCTTTCTTTCTTCAAACTGAGCAACCCTATGCTAGGGAAGGGACTTTAAAACACTCCAGTCCTCAGGAGAAGCTGTGTTTCAGCTTCTCTAGTTCTCCTTCCACCTTGCAGAGGGTCTTTTCTCTGTGTGCTTGTGGTAAGCGCCCATTTCCTCGCCTCTGGTAAAAAAACCTTTCTGGATCGCTTGTGATAGGAACGCCCTCCACTCCCCAGCTCCCCACTTCCTCCAACTGGACTTAACCTTCCACAGTTTCTACTACCTCCCAACAGTCCATTCAATGATGAATTCATCCAGGGTCAGTCCTCTGATTAGGTCAGAGAACTCCCCTGTTGCTACCTGTTGTGATGGAGATATTTTCCCCTGCCTTTTGATTCTTTAACTGGTCAAGACCCCTAGATGGTAACAATATAAGCTACAGTCAGAAAAGACTACAGAGGTGGGACTTTCCAAGCCTGTTGGAGCTCATACCATGCCCCAGATCCTGTATATGCTCATGACATGACCTGAGTACCCAGACATGGAGCTCCATGGTATAATGTTTGTCTGGCTAGGTGTTAGCCTCATTCCTCTTTCTATGTTTCCATTCCTCTCTTTGGAAAGGGGAGGGTTCCTATCATTGTATGTTAGAAG